>APFE030849784.1:0-23078 GCA_000404065.3 Pinus taeda
GAAAGGCTTGTTGAGAATGCAACAAGATGATGGAGCTTAGTGAAAAGAGTCGCCTTCACTAAGTGGGCCCGCAGGCTATTTTTGGCGCAAGTCTATTTTTAGACTATGTCTATTTTTAGACATATGGATCATGTCTATGGATTGCAGATTGTTGTTTATGGATGATTGGTCAAATTGGGAAAAATAGATGGACTTCTATTTTTAGATCACAGCGGAGTGACTGCTCAGTCTAAATATAGAACAGTCAAATATTATTAGCTCATAATAATATTAGACTATAAACTTTGTCTTATTCTCTTGGAGCACTTCAGGATGAGCTACGGATGTGGTACATGCAGATCCCAGAAGGAAATACGTGGTTACCTATGGGATGACTAATATTTGCATGCAGGACTTCAGTTAGAACTCAAGTGAGTTGAGTTTAGTGGACTGGAGGTGCAGTTGATGGAGTTGTGTTCAGTTTAGCTTTGTTAAACTGGTTGTATTTAGTCTAACTGGCAAATAGACTAGATATGAGTTGGGTGAATTAGTTATTAATTAATTCACAAGTTATTAACTCATAATGCAACTATAGAATACATCAGTTAACTCAGTTGCATGTCAGTGCATGTTCAGTTCAGCAGGGACAGGTGTTAGAGGATCAGATTGCTATCAGTTGTGACTATAGTTGTGCATCAGATCTTGCACAATCAAGAGATTGAGTATGCCAATGATTTTTCCCACATTGTATCTTGTGCTCACATGATTTAGCCAAGTAAATATGTGGTTTCCTTGAAATCATCATCACTTCTTGAGCAGGTATTGAGCAGCGGAGGCAGGCAAGCAGCGAAGGAGATTTGAGCCAATGATTGATTCAGATCTGAGCTGTATTGTGTGTAACAAAGGTGGAGATACTTGTGAGAAGTATTATGCTGTGTAATGTTACATGACTCTCAATCATTAATATACAGATAGTTGGGGTTTTAGCGAGATGCTTTCCCCGGGATACATACTGTGTTAATGTGTGAATGCTCTTGATGTTTTATTGTTATTGATGCTGCTATATTGATGATCAACGTAGAGGAGCTTATGTATTGTGTATGTTTTCCACAATAGTACATGATCAAGATAATCTATGTTGAATATGTGTTAAATTATTCAAAATTTCTACACGTCAAAGTTCCCAAGATATCTGTTTTGAAATCCTCTAGTAGGTTGCCAATTTCTGCACGAGTAATGCTTCCACCAAAGATTTTGCCGTCCCTAGTGGTCATGTTGCATTCTGTTGGTTTCAATCTCATACTGCCTCTTGAGCACCTGATACACAATTTAATAATATCAGCATATTCTTCTTGATATATATCACCTTTACCCATAATATTTAATGTCTTTATCCATTGTTCTTTCATTCCTTTAATCAATGTAGTTTTTAGCACATTATCAGGCAAAGGCAGAGTTGCATAGGGAGACCGCTAGAGGTTATATTGAAAACGTTCCACATATTCTTCCATCGTTTCACTGGATATTGCTATCATTTGGAATATTTCGTCTTTCAATTCCCTAGATCTGCAATAGTCCTGATCTTTTTTAAGGAAATCAGTTTTCATTTGATCCCAATCATTTATGGTTCCCCCACCTAGCCTCATAAACCAATCCAAGGCTACTCCTTTTAACATGGAGGGAAATAACTTTAGATTTGGGGGGTTGGTGGTGTAATCATAACTCCGACATAATACATCAAATTCAAAGAAAAATGCATCTGGATCCTCTGATGTGAGTCCATGAAAGGTGGGGATATTTTGTACAGGGATAGCTTTCATGGGTGTATTGACAGTTGTGTCAACGATGCGATAATGCAATGTGGATATTTGGGGTGCTTGTAGATTGTTGGCCATTTGATCAAATATATGCCAATACCCTTCTGGGATTTCTGGAGTTGGAGATTTAACCCTAGGGTGTCTAGAAGGGTTAGAAATTTTATTAACAGCATTCCCTCGGTCTGAGATACTAGGTGTTCCTTGCTCAATTACTATCTGAGGGAATCTTGGCTCCTCTCCTCCTCCTTCATGAATATTACAAGAATTCCCTTCTTGTGAGGAAATTGGGCATGAATTTTCAATTTCTTGAAAACTCTACTCAGTTCCTACTGTTTTGCTGTGGACCTCAGCATAGGCTACAGATGGTGAGTCTGTGGTCTGAAGGTAGACAATAGGTTTTCTGGAAGCAATGTTTCGAGGACCTATTGACGGCTAAGATTCAACTTTCTTTAAAATGTCATCTATGAAAGTTGATCAATCAAGGGTCACTGATCCCTTAGATTTGTCAGGTTTGGGTAGTGGAATTGGATGGTTTTCAGGTTTTTTTCTTCTTAGTCATTCATGCAAACAATTCAAATGTTTATCTCTACCCTAAGTTCCTAACAATTCTGCTAGAAAGTGGGCAGGGGAGCAGGCATTTTACATGCTCTGTACGTAGGTTCTTACCTTTCATTTTTAATACCCAGTTTTCTCTCAACAGACAAGCATCAAACACCTACTTTAGTTTTCTATAATTGTGCTGAAAAGCGGGCAGAGGGGCAAGCACTTTACTTGCTCATTACATAGGTTCTTACCTTCCATTTTCAATACCCAATTCTTTGTCAACAACAATTATCAGATGTACATCACTCTTTATAAATGGCTACACTCTCCTTGTCAATGGCGCCAAAATGTTGGTTGATAATAGGTTCCTTTTAAAACTCCTAATTATCCTCACATTAATTATTAATCCGAGCAAGTCTTCTTATATCAAGAGTGTACACAGTATGTGGATGCTATTTAATTCAGAAAGTAATGTTTCCTAAATTTTAGTATAGATCTTTAAATACGAGGGCAAATGGATGCATCTAATAAATTCTAATAGCAATCATTAGAGGGAATATAACAATTGAACTTCAAGACTCAATCTTCTACCGAAATCATAATCAATTCTTACTCAAGCAATTGAACTAGAAATGACATTAGCTGAGAGTACAGTAGCAATAACTCATCTCTTCTGAACTAATTTAATCTAAATCAAACTCACTCTTCAGTAAATAATCTAAACAACAATGATATCAATCTGAGAGTTTCAAAAACGATAGTTAATACTCTTTATAGTTGATTAAATCAAGCGGAATATTTATCTAAGTAACTCAATCCAAAATGAAAATAAACTGAACCAACAAAAATATTGTAAATTACATAAAGCAAAGATATTTTGTCAATACCAGAAAACAATAAACAATGAAGGATATAAAATCACAGAAAGCAAGAATACTATCAAACCATCACACTTGCGAGAATTGGAAATATATGACACAAAGAAAGCAATTGAATCCACCAGTGGCTGGGCCGTAGCCGCTAGCAAACACTGCTAAGTTACTTTAGTTAACGTGAGGGAACAACAACTTCACTAATGTATTGATCATTGAATGAAAGTAGCATTACAATATAACCATGTTCTCTCAACAATGAGATTCTATAATTAAAATTACAAATTGAATAATAACATAGCTTCCTTCCCTTTCTCCTTACAATCGTCTCCTTTTATAATCAGAAAGGGTGAAAGATAAATGGTAAATGCGATCCCTCAGGATCTCTCGATCCTGAGGGATTCACAACAGATTTTTAACTTCGGGCATCCTTTTCTTTCTCGTGCTGATCCTTCTAATTTTCCTTTGGCCTTATCCACAACCGTTGCATTCTTCTCTTTGCTTGTTGACTTTTGATGTTCCTTCGTTAGGGAACAACAATTGTCCTTTTTGTTGTTTTCCTGCATAAAGAAGGGTAGTAATTATCTAAATCATAGCTGTAAATAATTCCTTCATTTCTTACCATAATTTCTCAATATATTACCGCATTAGGATATAGAAAAGATAAGAGTAAAGGAAAAGGATGATGAGATTAATAGTAAACACATACCCTTTCCGTCACTCAACAATGGGAATGAGACTTCTGGATTTCTGCAATTATACATAAATGATCTAAATTTTCCACCACATACTAGATGTTGATGGATGGAAAGAAAGTACCCTACTTTCGCCTTGAGTACACATTGTTATGATGCATAGGGAACCTTTGTGTTTCTTCAAGTGAGCGAGACAAGATGATCTAGGAGGCACACTACAGTGGGATCATTGAACACTTTAGTTTGGAGAAACCTGTGGTAGTACTGCAAAATTATTTTTATTGGCCAAAACTATGACAAGATCTTAGAAATCAAAACTTGCACATCCTCTAACATTGCCAAGGAAACCATAAAGAATAAAGGTCTGTACACTCCTCTGCCCACTCCTTCTACCAAGCATGGTAACAATTGTGTAATTGTGGTCATTGATAGATTTTCTAAGAAAGCTATATTGACTACTTGCAAGAAGAGTATCACAACAAAAGACATTACCAAACTCTTCTTCGAATGAGTGTGGTACATTTTGGATTCCATAGACCATTATATTAGATCAAGATAGTATATTCCTGAGCACGTTCAGTTTAATCCTTTGGTCATTATTAGACACTAAGATCACCAAATCAACTGCATTCCATCCTCAGACTGATGGCCAAACAAAGTTTGTCAATAGTGTGATAGTGTACATACTACCCATGTACAAATCCAAGCTTCCATGAACATGGGATGAGAGTCTTCCTTATGTGAAAAAAAACTATAACAGATCTCTCCATAGCTCAACTGGACATAACCCCTTTCAAGTGGGATTGAGATTGCAACCATTATGTCCCATTGATGTTGTAATGCCTCTTGCGACTACATAGGCAGACTTTGCACATGTTCAATCCAAATCTAATAAATCCACTTGGTTTATTGAACAAATCTAGCACATCCACCAACAAGTTCATGAGATCTTGGATAAAGATAATGCCAAGTACAAACAACATCATGATCAGCATCAAGTGCCACATAAGTTTCAAGTGGGAGACAAAGTTTGGTTGCATTTGTAAAAGGAACGCCTTGCTCGAGTCCACCAGAAGCTTCGATCACTCTGACATGAACCTTACACCATCACCAAGTCTATGTGTGACAATGATTTCGAGGTAAGTATTCCCCTATTCCTTGGTATTCACCTAGTATTCAATGTGGACCACCTTCGACCATAGTTTTCACCATTGTTAGACAGATAAGATATTTTTTAGTAGTTGACACCAACAAAGATCAACCTAGATTGCATTGAACATGACACGACTAAAAAGATCATGGACACACAAATTAGAAACACTCACCAACATAGGATCCAACTGTATCAAGTTATCAGAGCCATCGAGCTCTTGCATCAAAGCAAGTAGCTCACGAGGGACCAAGTTCAGCAAAAGTTTTCCCATCTCTTGGAGGCGCACAATACAATGGGGGACCATTTCTTCCTATAGGGGTAGGATTTATCTGAGGGGATATTGATGGACACCCACCTATTCCAATTAGCCCTCTAACATTGTTTTCTTTGAGTTCCCCATTTTCCAACATACTTTCTATTTTTATCTTTTTTTGAGTCCTAAACTTCTAGAGCCATTTTAAGGACCTAAATAATGTTCTTTTAGAAAATGGGAAATTTAAAGTTGTTGTCATCAGATACATATTTTTAACGAGGTATTGCACACGTAAAAAGAAGATCATATCCCAAAGTTATGACCCCGGGAACTTGATGTTCCATCTAACCCCAAAAAGGAAACTTTTTGTAGGTTGTAGAATTCAAAGAAAGGGGATTTTCTATAGCTTATAAACCTCAGAGAAAATAGATTTTATGTATGTTGTGGACTGTAAAAAGATAACTTTCTATAGCTCGTGGACCTCATAGAAAGGTGACTTTCTATAGCTCGCAAACCTTTGAAAAATGTGACTTTCTATCTAAGCTCGCAAAAAGGTGAATTTCTTTATTGGAGAAGACTTAATTAGCCACTTGTGGAGTAGACCTAAGGCACTTTTAGAGCATACTTTTGAGGGAAATACCTTTTCATATTTAAGATATTGGAATCGGTTCTTGATGTTTATCCTTTAGAGCTAAGTTCGGGAATTTTTGGAGATGTTCTTGGAAGCCTTGTTGAAGCATTATTGAAGCTTATTGGAGACATCTTTAGAGTAGCCTTGTTGAAGCACTGTTGAAGCCTCTTGAAGACATTCTTGAAGCATTATTAAAAATAGCCTTGGATCCTTTAACATTGTTGAAGAACACCTTGGTAAAACATTGTTGAATACCTCATTGGAGTATTTTTGGGACCCATTAAAACATGAATAACCTTGGATACACTTTCAATGAAACTTAAAGCCTTGTTGGAGTTGACCTTGAATTGAACTAAATTTTGAAGTATCATGGAGGTCATCTTTAGTAGCTCTCGAAGTACTTGTTGAAGTATATCTTGGAGTAGTGTATGAATCATTGTTTCAAGTAGTATTGGATACATACTTTAAAGCATTATTGAAATATTGTTTGAGATATCTTTCAAATCTTGTTGAAGAAACTTTTGGAAGAATTGAAGCAGTATTGAAGCCCCATTAAAGGATTAAAGCAAGTAGATAGGGTTGGAGCCATAGAGGATTGGAGTCCTCATACAAGGTTGGATCTTGGATTTGATTTTTAGGATGATCATGAATCAAGGAATGTTTCAAAGATAAAAAATAGGCTCAAAATGAAATTATTTGGAATCTCCCAAAACTAGTGCCGGATCATATTATTCATTTTCTCGATTCTAACATTTCTTGAATTTCCTTAATCTGACATCGTATGAGAGAGTTTTGACATTCTGAAGTTTTGGCCAAACAACTAAAAAGTCAAACAACAAGGTTGATTGGGTTGTTGACTGGGTAGATCGTACATTTAATGTCATGATGACATTAGCATACTAACTGGGCATGTGGATGATGGTGGACCAACCCAAGCTCAACAAGTGGCATGTTCATATGGGCCTAGATGGAGGATTTTTATTAGTTGAAGGGTTTCACGGTGGACCAATTGTTGTCTAGAAAAAATTACCTATGGTAAGGGTTGACAACCTCAACAGATCGATGGTAGACTATCAAAAAGAAGCATACATTCAAGCAAGAAAACTATGTAAACTACTAAATTTAGGATTGAGAGGAGTACCTGTAGGTCCTATGTTTTATGTCAATCTCATAGGGTCCAGACCCTTTGCTTCCTCCAAAGTGATCAGACCTGTAACACAATTCATAGAAGCATATAAATAACAAGTAGTTCAAAGTGTGTTCATAACAAATATGTTATATCATCAAGCATAACCATATAAATCATGATGTATTAGACATGAATCATAAAAACATGAGACCATAACATATCAGGAACAAGACAGAGCTTCTTTATTGATATCAACAAATAGTAGTGGAAGAATACAACTTGATCCGACCACGGCACCAACAAAACCTTCCTCTAGATCCGTCTAGCCCAAGCCTCAAATATCACCTCTCAAACATGTATAAAGCAATGTCATATAATGGAAGATGAACATCTCTACAAGGAAAAAAGGGTTTCCTATGACTGGGAGTGCAGGAGGCACAAGGAAAAATCAAAATTGATCTAGGGACAAAAAAAAATATAATGTTGATATCATATCTCATCCTATGATTTAGGCCTTCCCATGAGGTGTATAAATACCACCAGAAATCATTTGATTCAGTTTGGACATGGGCTCCTGTAGGTGGGCTTTCAGTGAAACCAGTAAACATTTCATGAGAAATAGGATTTTTTTTTCTTCATATTTTAGATTATGTACGTGAGTTATGTATTACCGTACCCATGCGTGTACGGGATTTTTAAAGGGCAGAGTTGCATATGGAATTTAAAATATTATTTTTTAATAAATGATCAAGTATGAATGGGAAAGGGCTACCCAATGCCTTATTAGAGCATTAGAACTACATGAGTTCTAAATGATGCCATAACAAATGCCCCCTAATATATGAGGTCAGAAGGGATACATGGTGGCCGAAATGTATTAAGTATAGAGAGAGATCAATTGAGGACATGAGAGGATATCACCATATTCTAGCCCACTGAATACCTATAAAAGGAATCTTAAAGAAGACTCATGTATGAGGCGGGCATACCCATGCTAAGAGTAAAGTATGTTTGATGATCAAGTACAAAGCGGGTCCATCATGTATACATAAGTGTACAAAAAAGACTGAAGAATACATAGTGGATCTTTAGATCATAGCCGTAAAGGAGCACAATAGAGCTATGTATCAATATCACATATGGAAGAAAAATTGATCAATGATGCTCGAAGAATGTGTGATCGTTGATGCTGCATAACTGATCCTTATAATAGTACCATGTCATATAGGTGGAATAGTGTTACTGCATAAAACTCAAGTATCAACATATAGAATTCTATTGAGATAAACTACAACATATAAGGGTGGCTAGTAGCACTAGCAGAAAATTGAAGGAGCTGACAGGTGAACCAAGATGTTGACACAGCCCAAGGTCTTCACCAATTGTAAATGGTACATTTCTACACTATGGGAATAAATGAGCTGAAGTCGACCATGTGAGGAATCATTTTATCACCGATCATTGATGTATACCATTAACAAACACAAGAAAAATCACCGATAATGATGATGAGATTCAAGGTACCTTGGTACAATCTAAAAAGTGTGAATAAAGGTGTTCAAGTCGAACACTTGAGAGGATCTATTAACCAAGAGACATTGATGTGTTCTCACTATCAATAGAAAAGGAGTCTACCACTGATGACTATAAAACCCAAGGTACTGAAAAAAAGGACTCTAGATCTTGTTCCTAGAGAAATTAGTTGGAGTCGATGGGAAGTGAACTATTGGAAGGAAGGCATTAAGGCATCCCAGATTAACTGGCATGAGTGTAACCCGCAGGCCAATAATTTTAAATAACATAGATGAAAAGAGATGAAGTAACCATTTCAAAGTACTTTTTTGATGTACAAAAGATGTGGCTAGCACACGACACAAACCCTTCGAACCAACCAATAATGATAGCTAACACAGAGGCAACGAATCCACCAAGCGGGTCAAATGGAAACCAAGGTACTGCATGAATCCAAATGTGTGATAATGTAAGTTGACGTCTAGCACAAGGGAAACCTCTTAGACAAAGACCCATGATACTAATTGATATTGAGCACAAAGTTACCTATCAATGATGTAAATAGGGTTAGTGTATGGATCTAGGCCTACTCTCAGAGCAATTTTTCGGAGTTAGTAAGAGAAAACTCGCCAGAAAGAAGTCAATGGAGACCTTCTTAACTAGCATGAGTAAAAAACCAAATAACTGATGCGATATTAAAGATAACTTAATAAACTGGGTATGACTGACTGAAAATGAGTCAAGAGGCAACACAAAATGGCCGACACAGGTTGAATTCCCTTGAACAAAAGCACGACTCATATGTGACTCTATGGCAGCATAAAATAACTTTGGATAAGTTTGCAATGCAGGAGGCATTAACAAAATCTCCATATGATTGGAAGAGATAACCAACTGGAGGATGACTGACTCAAGAACAAGGTTATGGTTCTCCTAAAGTCAAACTAAGTACCATCCCAATGTAGGAAAGAATTATTTTGAGTGTTGTGTTCAAGGGCGACACAACTAGCTCTTGCTGCCATCAAATATGGAAGTAATTGTCTCATTCTTGCTCTTTTTGATATATATAATTTTTTTGTCTTTTTCATTTTTAACGATTGAAAAAGAACAAAAAAAATGCCAATAGTACAATGGAAAGAAAGATTGTTTAAAAGTAGATGCATTAGTTCCCGGGACTGGAACATTCCTACGCTCAATGCAAGGTGGTTAAATTAGTCGTCAATACTCAAAGGAATGTTCTTTCCATGGATAAAATGTGTCAAGTTGTAGAGGTTAATGAATGCATGGTTTGAACTTGCAGAAAGATCATGGTGCAAAGTGGATTATACAGGAGTCCAAATGAAGCCGACTTAAGGCCAAAAGGTACAAGAAGTCAATATGTAATGTAACGGTACAAATTACCACATGGGAGTGTCTAGGGTATAAAGCCATAATAATAGCGAAGAATAAGAGAAATGAGGCTTCATCACAGAGTCCTGGTAGGACTAAAGAGGACTCCCATGCCTAAAATATTATTGCAACATGGGAAACATATGCTAGTGAGGATCTAACTAGGAAGGAAATGTATTGAATGGCTCTACCATTATGATATGATCTTGTAAAATGGCAAGTGTAAGTGGTTTGAAAACCGCAACATAATGGGGTTGACCCTATGGAAAAATATTGCAATATGAGGTTAAGATGCATAATGCAGCGGAAAATGTGATATGTCCTACCCTATACGCCAGTGATAAAAATGATACCTACCAAAATATGTCTGCGATCCTGGAGTCGAAGTGTTGAAAAAATGTCACAGGTCTTCATTTACCATGGAAAGCAACCTCCACCAATGCTTCAAGCCAAAAGTTAAAAAGTTCAGGAAATAATAAAATTTTAAAATTATGAACTTTATAAAAGTGGGTACACTTGATGGTTTGAAATGCGTCGACAAATGAATTTTGATGTGATTATCGCCAAAAACATGTCTCAAAAAATAAAAAGACATTTCAACTCACCAAAATTCATTTTAGCTTGCAAGTGTTGAGAGCTTAAGAGCTTGGGAGAAAAATTTGGGAAACTCCATTTCATGGTTTCCCTAAACAATTCATTAATCGAAGGATTCCAGGTAATTCTAAATCCATATTGTCATCCCATTCATTCTTTTTTAATAGATTCAATCGATTTTTCACTGTAGGAATTTTAATTTTGAATTTATCTCTATGTGTACATGGGTCATCCCTTGGAAAGTTGTGTATACAAATCTTTACACGTGGGTTTTCAAAGGGAAAGTCACATGTACATGCGACTGTCATTTAAAGAAGTCGCGTACGCATAGAAAATTTTGAAAACTTTGATTTTTAATGGATGAATCTTCTTAAATTTGCAGGATGTCAATTGTTTGGAAGGAGAGAGAACATATTGAAGTTGATAATGAGGTTTTATGGGATCCAATGGCATTGGATGAATGAATAAGATGTGGATTACTCCAATTTTTCTTGATGTCAAATATGAAAACCCAAACTCAGTTGCTAGAAATGATTTTCCATTATTAGGATCCAAATAAGGAGGTTTTCATGATAGATAAAATTCCTTTACAAATTGATGTAGAAGATATTTACTTCATTACAGGACTTTCCCGAAAAGGGGATGTAGTTGGTATGAAAGAGAGGGCCTAGGGATGCCTAAATGTCTTTGATTATATATATATCTACTGCACATTAGGAGAGGCAAGGTTATCTCAAATTCCAATCAAGAATGTGAGAAGGCTAAAAATCAAGATCATCCTCTTTACCATTTTTAGAGTGGCAGGTTTGGAAGCTATACATTAGGCCTCTCAACCTGCCATGTTCTTGGAAATACAGTGCATTCGTCTGAAAGTATTTGATTGGTGTACAGGGTTCTTGACTTGTATGAAGAAGCAATTGTATTTAGTGAGACGAGGGAAAAATAAGAATTTCGACTATGGTATCATATTTTTTTCATTTTTCTTTGAGAGAGTACCAAGACTCTGACCTAGAGTGTCTACCACCATCATCAGCCCCATGGATCTGAGGATGGCTAGATGTGTAGACTTGATTAGGCGACTAGGTGGAGGCAAAGTCACATGAGCAACATTTGATGACAATTTCTTCCTTTGATGGGAGGAAAAGGTCATCGCTATAGATGACTACCCCTATGTAGGCATAGAATATTGAGAGGACCAAAATCCGATGCTTCTTGAGGGTGTTGCATGTGGCGAGATGGGTAAAAAAACTATTTTTGACTTTTTATGTTATTTGATTTTTTTGGATTTTGAATATGATCTTAAGAAGTTAAAATTATTTTTTTGTGAAACAAAAATCTTACAAGGTTATTTTATCATGATGCAGATGTTGAAACAGTGAGACCTGAGGGTCTACCTAGGAATAAGCGTTGTGGCAGAGATGCCAAGCGAGTAGTAGCTAAGGCTAAGAGAGTCCTTCATACAATTCAGAGGAACTTGGAGAGTTTGAATCGCCAGGTTTCCATGGTAGCCATAGAGGATCTCCCTAAGGCATTCGGAGGCGAGTGGTAGGAGTACCATAAGAATGGGTGTGGCGAATTCCATCATACTATTTCCTGATGCTCATCCAGGGCAGCGTCCACAGAATTAGATTTACATGACTTCTCTTTTATGGAAATTATCAGGCTTAAGCCCTAATTTTGTAGGACATTTGTCCACATTTTGTAATATTTGGACATATTATTCTTATCTATATACATGCAGTTTTGCTATGGTTTGATCATGTACACAGATGATTTTATGATAATTTTTATTTTACTATGATGAACGATTAATGTGCCAATCTAATGCTTGGTAGTAATAGAATCAACAAACGAATTTTTTTATTATGGAATATGAATACAAGTAATAAAATTAAATGATCTTTGTAATAATCCCACTCTCAGAGATTGGCGATGTAATAAAGGATCTCTCACATGATATATTTAGTTTATTGAGACACCATTATATGTGAATCCAAATAAACCACTAACGATTCAATACCAAAAGATAGTGCTTCGGTTTGTAAATTAATGACAAGATTGTACTCAGCCATATTGTTGGATGCAAGACCAATACATATGCCTCTTGAGACTAAAAATTGACCAGATGCATAATATATTACCCAAGCGGCGGAAGCTACGTTATGTGTATGTCTACTAGCATCGTCAGTGAATCCTAGATACACCATATCACCCATCGAAACCTGTCAAAGAAGATAAAATACCAACATCACCACGAGACCCATAGACATAAATAAACAACTTTGGACAATATTTACAAAACAAAGAAAATGTTAGGAAACAACCTAGGAACAATACTTCTTAAGATAGAGCCCATTTTTGGGTTCCGAAAACACGCTTCCATCGAGGTCAACCAACTCATATGCACATTTTTCCCAGAACTTTTTAAGAATAAACGAACCATACCACATAGTTTTTAACTTTCCTACCACCAAGGTGTCCTTATCTTGGTTATAGACCAGGAAACGTTCATCTTCAGAGAAAACCCTAAGATGCATAGTCTTGTCATAATGGGTCTTTACTCTCTTTTTATGAGCCTCATTTATTGTGGCTACATCCTAATGCTACTCATCGATATGTTCCAAATGAATAAGGTGTTATGAAAGACTAGCTGTGTCTGGAAGAAGTTAAACTACTAATTTAAGAGATGGGATCTCATATTCCATAGGGAAGTTTGATTCCAAATCATAAATTAGTTGAAAATGAGTAAAACCTGTGGCAGCTTTAACAAACATCTGGTATGCCCAAGGCGTAGGATATAGCATGATGTGCCAGTTGGATCTAGATTTATTGATTTTCATTTCCAAGATAGTTTTGAGGGATTTGTTTATGGCTTCAACTTAACCATTAGCTTGAGAATAGTACAGAGGATAATGCTCCTACCGAAATCCCAAATTTATAGCCAACTCAGACATCATCTTATTCTAAACATGACTACCATGATCAGTGACAATCTCCCTTGGAATACCACAATGTGAAATGATTTGGTTGAATAGGAAAAGATTTGTTGTCTCACCATGATTTTTGAAAGTAGGCATAGCTTCAGCCCACTTCGTAAAGTAGTTCATTGCTACAATAATGTACTTGTGACCCTTAGATGAATCCAGGTTACAAGTTGTGAAATAAATACCCACTTTGGGAAAGGACCGACAATGATGACAAGAAAAAGAGGAAATGGATAGGTGCGCATTTTCTAAGTATATACCTGACAAAAATGGCACCTTTTGAACAGTTCCATACAATCTTTTAAAGTCAAGAGCCAAAAATAGCCTTCACGCAAGATTTTTTGGGTCATAGCAATCCTAGATAGATGACCTCCACAAGCTCCACTTATTTATGGGAAAACTAGTGTCTTTTTTATTGACTAGCCCTCTAGGAATGACAACTATCCTAGAAACAAACAATCAAAGTAATTTGGGATTTCTTCTATGTATGATAGATAGGAGAGAGGAAAAGGAACCAACCTAGATCTCTAGCTTAAATCCTTGCTTGATCTCTCTCCCCTTTGATAGAGCTTAAATCCTACTTATCCCACTTAGAGAATACCTATAGAAACACAGTAACAAAACACCGTCAAAGCATCTTGATCTATTATATCATAAACATTACAGAACCAGAAATACAATGAACATATAATGGCATTCACAAATAATAACATTCACAATTGCACAGTTGTATGGAAGAAAACTCAAAGAACTTTATTAAATAGAAGGGAGAATTACAACCCAACTGTCTGATCCAGCATCATCCTCCCAGCATCAAAGCCCTCTTCACCTCATGAAAAGCAATATCACACCAAAAATACAATGCTCTTTCTCAACCACAAAGTATCAACACTTCCTTGAAAATTACAAAATTCCAACCTCTTGATCTCTTAGATGTGAGATCCATTTATAGATGTGTGCAAGGGTGTGAGTCATCTCTGGGATTTTGATTAGTGTCATTCCACTTGTTGTTTTTGGTTCCACTTGGAGATTTCTTGGATCTCTTACTCATCCTTGGGCGAATTCAGAGAGGCATGTGTCACAAGAGAAGTTTCTAGAAGATTCCATGAGCATCCACTTAGAAAACTGTCTCAGATATTTGTCCATCCTCGCTCATCGCACCCTATAGAAGGCCTCATCAGTGTGCATCACACCTGGCTAGTGTAGGAGTCAATATGCATCACACCCTGATAGTGGAGCAGTTAGTATGGTCTAGTTTTGGCCAGTTCTGGATGGTTTTTCAGGTGGAACGTTTGGGGAATGATGTAATCAGTTGACCATGATCCTTTAGGGTATGAAACAACACTTTTAGGGGTTAAATAACCCTAGTTTATCGACATATAAGATTGGGGTTGCAATTCCAAAATATGTCTATAATAGTTGCCCCCTAAAGCATGAAGTCGTAAATCTCTATTGTTAGGTGAAATGCTTTATCATGAGGATCCAAGGTTTTTGAAACTGGAAGGTGACCTGTACAAGATACAATACAATACATCATCATCATAATACAATTTTCATGATCTAGTTGAGGCGGGCATTCCCATGCTCAACTTTATAAATTCATTTCATATACATAGAATAGATAATCGTCTACAGTTGCAGACTGGTGATTCTTCAGATGTAGGGTCATCATTCGTGACTTGGATGACCATCTGTGCAACTTCTGTGTACATTTGATGTCTTTATATCCCTAAATATATCATAGCCTGGATGGATGAAACTAGATCCTAGGTCTTCAATCTCGTTGAATCTTCGCCCGATTACAGTCAATCCATATGAAGAGATGTTCTGAAGTTGAACATGGAAAGACATCGCCTAATTACCAGCCAATAATGCGAACTATTAACAGGCACGAAAGGAATCACCGATAATGATAATGACCCTCAAGGTACTATAGTACAAGTCACGTGGTGTGAATATATGATTTGATGTCGAACACCACGCAAAATCTTTTGGTCGAAGGCCATTGATGTCAACCTGTCGCTAGAAGTGAGAAACTTTCCATTGAGAGGTGCAAGCTTCAAAGTACTGAAAGGGTTGTTTCTAAGTCATCTTCTTGGATAATGAGCTGATGTCGACAAGAAGTGACCCGTTGTAGGAGTGCCTTAATGTATCCCACATCTATGACACAAAACAAACAAATGATTTTCTGGAGGTGAAAATGATTTGACAACACAAGGTTTAGGAATGGCTGTCATGAAAAATGGAGGGTGAAGGTATTGCAGTGGATGAGGCATTAACAGGATGGTGGTTTCTCAACTGAATGAATTCACTTGAACATATCGGCAACACTGAGGTGGATTGGTAGCATCAACCCCAACCAATGCTGAAATGACCGGTGAATGGAATAACCCAACCCAACTCAATCAAGGTGACAGAGTGAAAGTATCATGTTCAAGAGCGACCTGCTACCATAAAATTCTTCAAGTTTTCTTCCCTTTGTCCCCAGTCATTGCTGACTAGTACCTCTTTATTTTTGTCAAGCTTGAGGAGGATAACATATGCTTATTCTATAATTTTCCCTTCGGGCAAACCTGTTGCTATATTTTAGCGAGTCGAGAGATAGTGAAACTCGTTCTTGTCTAGGTGGAAAAATTTGTTGCTATTGTTTTAATGAGTTTAATGACAATGACAAGTCGGTCCTTTTCATGTTTAGAGAGTTTGAAAAGGGACGAAAAGGAAACTCCAACAGTTCTTTTTCATAGCATAATCCCTTAAGTTCGAAAAAGGATAAAGTAATACAAAAGGGATGACTTTTCGATCACTTTAGTGAGCCGAAAAGACAAGCGCTCAAACGTTTTCATGAGATAATCCCTCAAGTCTGAAAAATATTAAAATATATAGGAGGGATGGCACTTCCAGTCACTTTAGCAAGCTGGAAAGGCCAATAGCTCGACAATATTTTCATATTTAATGAGTCTGAAAAGAGTTTAAAGGAGACTCATTTTTTAGGAACAAGTGGCGTTTAGGGTAGCAACTAGTTTCGGGTAAGCTTGGAATTTCTCAAAACATGGCGATGTGAAGAGGTTATCTAACAATACCAATTGTCGCAGCCATTTCTCAAAAGGGTAAACAATCAAGTGGAAGCATATGATCGGCCAAAAGGATGGAGGTGATGGCAGGAACACAACCAAGGCTCAAAAGGCTGATAGCATGACAATCACAAAGGTTATTTACTGAAGGCAGGTTTATTTTTTAATGAGCTTGAACCGTGGGGAACTATGCTCAGTGGTAGGTTTATTTTTTAACGAGCTTGAACCATGCGATAACATATGCTCAAAGGTAGGTTTATTTTTTAATGAGCTTGAACCAAGCGATAACTATGCTCAGTTTTTATTTTTTCTTTTTATGCAAGCTAGAAATGACAAAACTAAAAAAACTAGAAAAGGCATAACTAAAAAGCTAGAAAAACTAAAAAACTAAGGAACTACTGAGGTTAGGTAGGATGGTTTCATCCGTGGAACGGACAAAACATTTCCTTTTCTTCGTCCACAGTGTGGACGAAGGTGAATGGTGGGTCAAACGAATCACATAACCTAAGAAGTTAAAAAGCTAAAAAAGCTAGAAAATGAAATCGAAAATCGTTTGCATGCCACCAACATGATGAAAAAGAGAGTCTCCGGTAATGATATGGAAATCACTGTGGTTAAGCAAGATGGTTTTTGTTAGTGGTTAGACAAAACATTTCCTTGGATTCATCTGCCAAATAGAAAAAGGTGAATGGTGGGTCAGACCAATCACTTAACTTACAGAGACACCAATCTTTTTAGCTAGGTTTGTTTGCCAAATAAACAAGGGTGCATGCCCCCTAAGCTTCGTTACAGTCATCGGACTAATCTCGACAATCAGGTGGATGGAAAGAAGGTTGAAGAGACACTCTCGATGCAAAATGACCATTTATGGATGATGATCGACTTGGAGCTATGCTCGAACTGGGGATTGAAAGTTGGTCAATAGTGACAATTTTTCCTTCATGTAGGAAACACATCACTCGAAAGAGTGTTGAAACAATAGCTTCCATGTTATAAACATAGTCATGTCCAAGGAGTAGATTGTAATCTAACGATCCTTGGATTACCATCATGTTCAACTGAACGGTTTTCCTTCCCAAAGTAACCAGTAACTTAGGAAGGATCCCTAACGGTTGACTGGTCCCTTTGTTAAAGCCTGACAAATTTTATGTGATAGGCATAAGCGATGGTGAACCAAGTGCTTTCCAAGAAGTTGAAGAAAGGATACTCAATGATGCCCCTTCATCTATGACAGTGCCAGACACAATCATTTTGTAAACTTGTACTATGATCCGAAATGGTACATTAGAAGGAAGGCGGGATATTGCTAGTTGATTCCAATCAAAGGAAGTGACTAGACTACTTGGATGGGGTACAGAATAAATGGAGAACAAGATTTGCCAACATGAATATTCTCTACGACATTAGGTTTGGTCAAGATATTAATGGCAATAGTTTCTTCAATATTTGACAAATTTCTCTCGGAATCCACTATATTTACAGTATTTGAAAGTAAAAAATTGAAGGATGATTAAGGTCGCTTGAATAATATTCATTATTATCTTGAAGGTGGGAACAATGGTGGTAATCTTCCCACAACGTCTCTCCTATCATCATCGACTGAATGATTCCTTCGTCTGTAGAATGTATATGAGACCAAGGATCAGAAGAGGTACCATACTCTAGAGACCTATCTATCTAAAAACTTGTTGAGTGCTGATTCAGGTTTGCCGCCCAAGCCCAGAAAATTGATTGCTACAAAGAATCTATGGGGCTTGGGGGCAACACCTCGCGGTGATCCACACTATCAAAATGGTCGGAGTTCTTCTTAATCTTAGATGATGTAGAAATATCATATGATAGGTTTCGAACATGGCCACTTCCACAAGACCAGTTGGAGTCTGGAGGGAAAAAGTACCCATTAAGGATGGGTCTTTCAGGAGAACTACTCCAACATTTTGAAGCGATTGAGATTTTCCATGGAACAATGGAATGCTTCCAACAGTTTGTGAACTGTTAGGAAAGAAGGTTAGTTGGTCAACGATTGTAATTCCTCCTTGGAAGGGAAATGCAGTCATTCTAAAATATGTAGACACAACGGCAGCCATAGCATAAATCCAGGACCTTCCCAGTAAGATATTGTAGTCAAGGTTTCCATCAATGACCTCAACTTCAATCTCTACTGTCTTGCCCTCCAGTTCAACTTGAAAGTAACTTAAAATCCCATATGGTGTTTATGTTCTTCCATCGAATGTCTTTAATGTTGTTGATGATCACGACAAGGGTGGTGAACCTAGAGTTTTCTAGCAACTCATCAACATAATACAAGTAGATGCCCCCTCATCAATGATTGTTCAATGAATAGTTTTATTGAAGGTTTTTACCTGTATAAGGAAAGTGAGTTAGGCCAGTAACTGAGGTGTGTATCCTTTATGGTTAAAGGCCACAAGATTGGAATCCGTTGGATCAATCCCACCTATTACTGATAACAAAACCTTCTTTTGGGAGGGGCAATCCTACAGTACTTCAAGTGTCGACATAGCAGATGGCGATTGTGCCAGATCCTCCACTATATTATGATTCTATGCATCTCGAGCACAAGGATTAAATGTTGATTTATGTACAACTCCCTTTGTCAGTTTTATAGTTAACTCAGGAATAACGAGTGGAACAACTTCTGGTGAAGTCGTCGTTGAACTACTAGGCTGATATGTTGCCTTGTTGTTTGACGATGGTGGATTCCCATAATCTTTGTTCCTTGTCAAGATCAAAGCATCATTTTTCTATTTTGAGATGGATAGCATAAGCACTTGCGATGTGGAAGCATGATCGATAGCAACACCGGGAATGGATTAGTCAACACCGTTGAGGTACTTGAAGTATTTAACAATTTTGTAACCTCAGCTTAATGTGGACAATCTCTCATCCAATGGTCCTCGTTACATATGTAACATGGATCATGAGGTTTCTTTTGCCCAGTAGGGTTCTCATAAGATTTTTCAAGAGTTGAATTCTCTTGTTTCTTCTTTTTATCTTTCCCTTTCTTCTTGCCCCCTAGTTGCTTTGGATTCTTGCCCTTGTCATATGACACCACATTAATCTCCAAGGCAAGAGGTTTATCATTTGCTTTTTGACTAGAAACTGCAAGGGCTTTACCAGATGGAGCCTTTGCGGTTTGCGTGATTGAGGTACCGATCACGCCATCACCAGCGTGAGAGTGCTTATTCGATTTAGGAGGGGGAGGAATGGAAAATTCTAGTCTGGGAGCATGAGGAATTTTGTCGTAGAGTGTTCCAGATGAGATCAAGTCTAAATATTGGGCACGAGCAATGAATTTCTCTTCACTAACAACTCCTCCTTTCGCCACATCTTCAGTTACAAATGCTAATAAGGACTTAATAAACCACTCAGCTAAAAGCTGATCTTGAACATACATCTTTACCATTCGACGATGACGTCGCCACTCATGAATATGATTAGATATGTGAGTAGCCATGGTCTATTTAAAGTTGGTAAGGAGTTATGTTCTTGTTTCTGTTGGACACCTAATCCTAAAGGGTTAGCGTGGAAGCTGAATGGACAAAGCAGTCCAAGGGACCTGGGGATGTGAATCCCAACGGTCACCATATTTTACTATAAATGTACATCTTTTGTGAATAAAAATTGCATTGCAAGCTTTGTCTTTCCTATTGTTCTCGCTGTCCATGTCTGTTTAACATGGTATCAGAGCAGGCGTATTCCTGCCTGCACAATTAATTTGAGCCATTTGTTCATGGCCTTTCTATGCAGTTTATTTTTGCCATAAATTTCATGAATATTTATTCAGCGAAATTTTTGCTGCAACCTGTTAAAACTGCTACCTGCGCTGCTACTCCTCCATATAATTAGCTGCCTTCATTACTGCGCTCAGTCTCTGACATCTCTGACCTTGAAATAGCTGAAGACGACTGCTGCCTGAAGACTGCCGCTGCCTGAAGACTGCCGCTGCCTGCAATTGAAACGCCTGGAATTGGTAAACGTTTCATCCATTGTAGCGTTTCATCCATTGCCTCGGCTACTGACACATTTTACGATAACGTTATGGCATTGATGTTATTTCGGATTACATTATTGGGTCTGTCGGGATAGTTTTCCGTTGGTTCTCCCAATCGTGCCGCCAGTTTCACTATCCTCGGGCTCCCACTACCGCCTACTGGTTCATGCAACGGAAGTAATTCACTCTGCAGTGGTTGGAAATCCCCAAAACACCAAAACGTTTCACTGAAGCGTTGAGTGCCTACCTAACCTGTAACGCTCCATTCTGGCTGCCTGTTATTCTCGACCTCTTTCTGCCAACTGTTCTGCTTACTGCCTTTTCATTTCTCGAGGATTTCCTACATTTTTCGAACCTTTTGGCCTTCCTCTGGAAGGATTGTGCTGTACCTGCAAGTCAGAGTGGAAAATATCAGAATTATGGTGAAGAACAGTACGTGACTACGAAGAGGACCTGAGAAAGGAACCGCCCTTGCGGATTCCACCTCTATTCTACCCCAAGGCAATGATGACAATGGCTCGTCTTGCTATGGACAAGGCCGAATATTGCTAACAGTTTGTGCAAGGCGAGGATCCTTGATGTCCTGGATTGTAGCATAAATGTTAGTAAATACTCTATATGTTGGACAGATTTTCTAATGGCCTAAAGTTCTAACTTCTCAGTGCCTTCCCTGTGACTTGAACCCTGGTTGAGATTGTGAAAAACCTTTTGCAGAGACTTGGACACAAAGAAATTTTGATGAACAAGCAATGATAAGAACGTGAGAAAAATGGCCGTGAGTCCTCTTCCAACAATTGTGGGTCGTACTCTTTGGAGCGTGAGAGGTTTCTAGACCACGGTGAAATCGAAAGCCAGGAACAGTCAGGGATTCTTGCAAGTGTTTCCCTATCCTTTTGCATAAGCCAAAAATGGAGAGTCGAGAGCGGGTGCAAAGAGACTGAGTGCAGAGAAAAACTATTGACCAAAAATAGTGAGCTCATCGACTACACTCTGCGGAGAAAATATGGCATCAAATCTCTAGCCGAGAAGGGCGATGATGAGTTACAAAGCATTTCTTTGGCAACAAATGTCAAGAGAAAGAGTTTCGCGCAGAGAGTCACGTCCACCAACACTGTTGGATTTAAGGTAATCTCATAGAAGCTAATCTACCAGTCTATCATAGAACATCTACTCTCTCTGAAAAGGACGCACGTTAGGCCACGTTGTTCATAAATAGTTGTTCATCTCTATTGAGCGCCTTTTTCTGCTTATGCTTCGGAGAATAAACAAGAGGACAGTACCTTCATCCAAATACAAGAGTTAAAATGTTGCGGTTACCTGCAACCATTCTTTTATATTCTCCAACAATGCATACTATTAACGATCACCACAGGTGTAATCCACACGCAAAGCACTTACAGGACGGAAAACATTGAAACCTATATCTTCGACGAGGACAAGAAGTTGGCCACTGAGAAGGAGCGGTCACCATTGAGGGACAAAATGAGATAAGGAAATTTCAGATTCTAAAAGTATTATTTTGGCTGGGTTTGTTAGCAAAGATTATCTCTTCCAGAAAAAGTAGACTAAATTTTCATTCCATCAGAGGATCAATTCATGAAATCTGAATCTTGGCATTGATATCATTCATATAGTATCAACCATTAAGAATTAAAAGATGTAGTAGGCTTCCTTGAGAGCTAAATTGCCAAAGTATGTACTGTCTAGTAGTCCAGATTGGTGTGTGTTGCCATCTTGTATGTTGTTGGTAAGCAGAATTATATATATATGCTGCTCCTTTCATGAAAGAGGGAGTAGACATTAAAATTGCAGCAGCGGAATTATTAGTTATTTGTGACAGAAATTATTAAGTTTCCACTATTGGTCAACACTTTTACAACATTTTCCATTTTATTCCAAGGGGATGATAAAGTTCTTGTTTCTATCTACAACGGTACTGCGGACAAACTTTCAGATTTGATATTTTGAAAAGGCTTCTCTGAGTAGTATAATATTGATGCTCTTCTTCCAAGAAGTTCATTGAAGCATTGTTTTGAAATGGATCGAATGGATGATGTATTAGAGTTACTGAATACCCTAATACATTCCAGTATTGATGGGATGGTAAAAGTTAGCAAGGATTCTCTCTCTAATATTCAAACCTGTTTGCAAAATGCACATGATAATATTGAGTTTTTGCAGCTTGACACAAAGCTGTAGCAAGAAGAACTACAGCAATGGAGTCATCTTTCTGAACCTGTTTCTGTTCAGAAAATTGAAACAGACTCCCATAAACAGCAAGTCAATAATGTTCCTGTTCATTCAAATAAAGCAACAGTTGTACATGCAGATGCAGAAGTTCAGTCTACACTTCCCAAGCCCATCATCAGACCTTGGGAACAGCTTGTCCACAACAAGCACAAAACCAGTCTTGGATATGACAAGGACTTGTCCTTTCATATTCC
>APFE030849784.1:23698-79805 GCA_000404065.3 Pinus taeda
ATGGACAAAGCAGTCCAAGGGACCTTGGGATGTGAATCCCAACGGTCACCATATTGTACTATAAATGTACATCTTTTGTGAATAAAAATTGCATTGCAAGCTTTATCTTTCCTATTGTTCCCGCTGTCCATGTCTGTTTAACAGTTTCATACCTTCTGGATAACTGAAAGTGGGTTAGAAAAGTAGTGGCAATGGTGTTGAAGTTATCAAATGAAGCTCTAGGAAATTCAATATACCATTTCATTGTCGGACTAGTGAGTGTTCTTTGAAAAAGGCGAAGTCTAAGAGAATCATCATTTAGGGTGTTAGATGAGCACCACAAATGAAAAGTCATTACGTGATTCGATGGATATTCACTTGGATTTCCATTGAATTTAGGAATATTAGAGGGAATTTTATGAGGAATCGCTGGCCACCAAGGGGCATATGCAATTGGATCATTCGTCAGCCGGTTCAAATATGGTAGCTCTAGAGTTTCTACAAAAGCCAACTGCTGATTTAGGTTAGGTGAAGCATACCCATGATAAGATGGGATTTCTTGAGCAATAGGTCTTTGCATACTAGCATAATGTATCTGATGTTGGTAACTTTGATAAGGGTTTTGGACATAACCAGTAAAATGTGGTTGTTGATAATTGTTTTTAAAATGCGGTTGTCCATTACCCACAAAGCCTCATTGCTCAAGTCCTCGGTAGGTTCGCTGGAATTGTAGTTGTTGGTATTGTACCAGCCATGGTTGTTGGACCATTTTATGTTGTCCAATACTGGAAGATTAACCAAGATGTGGAGTGATAATCCCCATTTGAGCTTGAGTCATTCCAGGTAAGGAAGCACTAACTTGAGGTTGTGATTGAGCTGTAGAGACAAGAGGCTATTGTATTGCAACCTGAGATACTTGAGGTTGACACACAACATGCATTGCATGTACTTGTGATACAGTCACAATAGCAGGTGTAGTGGGAATATTCGACATAGGTTGGTTCAGTTGCATTGAATATACAACCCTTGGTTGTTGAGGTAGTATTGGTACCCAACTGTTGGATGTAATTCCATTTTGACCTGAATTTTGTTGTAAACTTTCATATGGTTGTTCTCCAGGAGGGAACAATGAAAAAGCATACTGCCCTCCATATGGTAGCAGTCCAGTGTTCAAAGGATATATAGGTCTTTGAAGACTGGTTTGACCAAATTGATACTGGCCTAAAGGATCAATTTTCTGAGTTTCAACATAAGAAATACCAGATGGGACTCTGGATGAATAAATAGGAACAGACCATGTCATTGAAACAACCCCTAAGTGGACTCCAGCTAGTGACTAATAACTAGCTGGGATATACGGTATACCAACAAACATTGTAGGAGTCACAACAGGAAGTTCTATTGTGGCTATATCTGATGACACAATCCTAGATGTCGATGGTTTCTCAGACATGTTTAGTCTATCCAAAATATTTCCTAGCGATTCGACAGGAACTTGCAATGAAGGATGATTAAAACAACCAACTTTAGGAGTAGAAGGATATAAATGAATCCCAGTCTCAAAATGTAATGGGGTATTGGATGGAGGATCCTCTACTATCTCCTCTATAGCAATCAGTCCAAGTGGAAGAGGTAGACCATCAAGTCCGTAAAATATTTCTGGAGCCGAAGAAGGTATAGCTTCTGTAGTGATATATACCAAAGGGGTGACACCTTCTGAATTCTGGAATTCAACTTCCAAATGTTTAGGTAAGTGAACTTCAATCTCTAGATCAACTCTAGATGGAGATTTTTTAGGTATAGAAGTGTCTACCGTCACACTAGGATCAGTTCTAATGTCCTCTTGCAATTGCAGAACTTCTTTCCTAGAGGCATATGTACCAGAAATGATCGAAGTAACTGTAGTCTCTGATGATGTTGAAACAAAAGTTTCAAATAAACAAAATGAATTAGACTCAGTTAAACAAGACCATTTTTCCCGGAATGGTTTCATTTCTGGAGTCAAAGATGGTTGACTCGCTAGTTTCTATGAACGACGGGGTATTGATTGACTTTCTTCCACGATTGTGGATTACTTGATCAACTAAAAATAAATGGGAAAATGATGTTACTCCAAATTAAATAAATTTTAATGACACTTTGACACAACTTTGCTTTTTCAATTTTTAAGAATCGAGAAAAAGCTAAAGATGACTCTAGTCCCCTTCGATTTTTAATGAGCCTGAAGTGACAAGTGCTCAGTTGGACCTTTTCTTTTAAAGAGTCGAAAAGGAACGAAAGTGACTACTCTGGAAATCTAGACAGAGGGATTACCAAACCAATCACCAAACTACAATATACAACTTGGTGATAAATTAAAGAGAAATTACTAAGGACTTAAGTACAGTAGTCAATCTTCCCGAATGCTATGTTCAGTGCATGATCGATAGGGCAACAGACACGGCTTCTTATGGATAAAGGATGTAAGCCTATTGTGGTCTCCCAATATATACTCGATGGTACGGGGAGCAAAAGTCCATGCTAGCACTTGTCGTATCAAAGAGGAGGAATCACCCAACCTTCGATGAAAATGATAGTTACTAGATTTTACGACACCAGAACGCGTCTCTAGCCTAGACCTCTAGATGTGTTGTGTTAGGTTCCAAAGCATTGTTAGGTTCATTGAGATTTATTTTAGAGTTGATCTTGTTTAAAAGTTTTCCTTTCAATTGTTCACCACGTGATGTTGATTTGAAATTCCTAAAAATTGCAATCTATAATGATAAGCAATCATTGTTTATTTTTATCAATGAAAATCCTAGCTACTAGGGAATGAAAATTGCGATTCTTTCAAACAAAGAGCAAAGATCACACACTAAATGCACTTTTACTAAATCATTTTTCGCACACAGTCTAAATGAAAATGAAAATGCATGTATTTTTTTTCATTCCCTTAATGTGAGAAATGCCAGAAAGGAAAACTAAGTATAGCAAAGATCTGAAATATTTCATTCAAAGCGTCATTTTGACAATTTCTCTTTCAAAATAGAAAGAAAGACTAAACGACACTTTTCAATTTCGAATAGAAAATCCTTTCGACACTTCGAATAACAACAAATCGAATCAAATACGTGACAAAAAGTTCAATCAACTATTCAGAGAAGGAAGACTCAACAACATTTCTCTTTTTGACACAAAACGACAATTACAACACTTTTGTAACAAAACGATAGATCGATTTAAGCAACGTTTCAACAAAGGATTGTAAATGATGGACAAATACATAAAAAAAAAAATTACTAATCCTAATCAATGGAGGCTGATCTATGTAATGCAAGCAGGCTTTAGTAATGAGGCACTGTTCATAAGCAGCAAATCAACTAAATAGAACTGAAAATATGGAAAAAAACACCAAATTTCAAGAAGGGAAATAGACTCAGTCAATCATCGCACCTGTGCTTCATAGAAACAGGGATGAATCACAATTTTCAGGCTCGAGAGGTGTGATGCATACTAGTTGATAGTGACAGATAATGCGATGGGCCAGGGAGTGCAATTGAGGTGGGTTTTGGATCAAAATTGCAGCTGATTTCAGTGATTTGAGCTGAGCTATAATGGACAATAAAGAGAAAAGTATAGAGGAATGATCTTGGGAGGTTACTGAGCTACCAAAAGGGCATCTAGAATACTTGTAAGTCAAATGTTCAATTCATAAACTAAACCGGAGATTGACTGAAGCATCATTCATCTACTATGCAATTTCAGAGCAAGAGCAGTTCAAAGGCTATCTGGCTAACTTCAGGCTCCGTCTATAGTTTAAAAAGCAAACAACAATAACAAACAAACATTTTTTCAATCCCCATTGGATTCGCCATTTTGTTTCCTATAAAACTAGTGTCTTTTCGATGGACTGGCCCTCTAGGATTGGCAGCTATCTTAGAAACAAACAATTAAAGCAATTTGGGATTTCTTCTATGTATGATAGATAAGAGAGAGGCAAAGGAACCAACCTGGATCTTCCGCTTAACTCCTTGCTTGATCTCTCTCCCCCTTGACAGAGCTTGCAACTCCTCTCCTACTTATCCCGCTTAGAGAATACCTGTAGAAACACAGTAACAAAACACTATCAAAGCATCTTGATCTATTATATCATAAACATTGCAGAATCAGAAATACAATGAACATACAATGGCATTCACAAATAGTAACATTCACAATTGCAGAGTTGTATGCAAGAAAACTCAAAGAACTTTATTAAATAGAAGGGAGAATTACAACCTAGCTGTCTGATCTAGCATCATCCTCCTAGCATTAAAGCCATCTTCACCTCATGAAACATAAGATCACACCAACAATACAATGCTCTTTCTCAACCACAAACTATCAACACTTCCTTGCAAATTACAAAATTCCAGCATCTTGATCTCTCAGATGAGGGATCCATTTATAGATGTGTCCAAGGGTGTGAGTCATCTCTGGTATTTTGATTAGTGTCATTCCACTCGTTGTTTTTGGTTCCACTTGGAGATTTCTTGGATCTCTTACTCATCCCTGGGCAAATTCAGAGAGGCAAGTGTCATAGGAGAAGTTTCTAGAAGATTCCATGAGCATCCACTTATCAAACTTTCTTGGACATTTTTCCATCCTCACTCATTGCACCCTATAGAAGGCCTCATAAGTATGCATCACACCTAGCTAGTGTAGGAGTCAATATGCGTCACACGCTGATAGTGGAGCAGCCAATATGGTCCAATTTTGGCCGGTTTGGATGGTTTTTCGAGTGGAACTTTTGGGGAATGATGTAATAAATTGACCATGATCCTTTAGGGTATGAAACAACACTTTTAGGGGTTAAAGATCCCTAGTTTATCGACATATAAGATTGGGGTTGTAGTGCCCAAATATGTCTATAACACCACTATGGAAATCATTAATAACAGACTCAACTTCTTCTAAGATTAAACAACACCTAAGGATTGAACCAACCCCGAGACAATACAAAGTGTCATCGATAATAATATAAATTCTAGTTAGGTGACGTAATTTTCTACATTCATCCTTTGAAAAAGTTTGAGGAAACTTCAAATTCTAGAGATATACTGCGATATCTCGATATCAAGGATCCTATGAAGATATTAGGAAGAAATGTTAATCAAGAAATGACTCTTCATAAACAACATCCTCTTCATAAGGCAAGTCTAAAATCAATTATGTGAATACTAAATATTGTTTGGACTTGGTTAACATATATTTGAGATTTAATTCCTATAAGATGACAATCCATTTATTATATTTTCCCCCAATCACTTGCCTACTGAGGACAATCTGAAATGTGTTGACATCAGCCAAAACAAAAGTTTTTCTAAGCAGAATATAATGACGAAGTTGCTGGAAAACATGAACTGTTGCTAAAGCCAATTTCTCTATACCAGAATACCTAAGTTCAGGACCGACTATGCCTTGGATCAAATAATAAATCACATGCTCTCTAAGCGCATTGTCTTCCTGAACTAGAACCATAACAATGGTTGATTCTGCGACAACGAGATATAAGAGGAAATCCCTACTATAATCGAGTGGACTCAAAAGAGGAGTATAGGTCAATTCCTTTTTCAAATCATCGAAAGAGCGCTAAGGAAAATCGTCCCAAACAAATGGAACTCCTTTCTTCAGTAATCACATAAATCCTTTTGTAATCTTGACATAATTAACAATAAATCTCCTTAAGAAATTGGCTTTACCTTGGAGACTCTGAAGTTATGAACCATTGATAGGAGAGGCATCTGGAGTATTGCCTCAACATTGAAGGGATCAAAACAAATCCCTTCATTAGACGCAATGAATCCCAATAATTGATTGGATGTGATAGCAAAAATGAATTTATTAGGTTTCAACTGAATCTTATAGTGACAACATCATTCAAAAACCAAACTAAGGTCATGTGGATGATCAATTCTCTTTCCAGAATGAGAAGTTAGGTCATACAAATACACTTCTATTATGTGCTTGATGTCATGGAAAGAATAAGATATGGCCTGCTGAAAAGTAGCTCCAACATTTTTTAGGCCAAAAGGCATCTTCTTATATGAAAATGAACCCCAAGGTCAAATAAATGTTGTCTTGTGTTGATCTTCATGACATATAGTTATTTGATTATATCTTGAAAAACCATCCATGAAGAAGAAGAGCTCATTTCCAGCACACTCACCAATGATCCAATCAATACACGGAGTTGGGACAAACCTTATTCAAATCCATAAATTCAATGCATACCGGATCATTCCTTTCTTTTTATCAACACAGAATGGATTTGAGACCCATTCAATTAAAGTAATAGGGTATATGAAACCCTCCTTAAGTAGTTTTTCAACCTCAGATTTAATAGTTGTTTATTTCCTAGGATTTATCGGTCGAAGATTTTTTTGTAAAGCTTAGCGTTTTGTATGTTTTGATCTCATGATGAACTATCGATGGATCGATTCTAGGAATTTATTCATAATACCAAGCAAACACATCTAGAAATTCCTTAAAAAGGTCGATATAAATCTTGATTTCTTCAAGGGAACATGTAGCTTTCATGAAGATATTCATGATAATATTGGGGTTCTTCGAAATGTTCACCGGAATGGTTTCCAAGATATTGGACATATTGCCTTCAACAAAAATATGTGAGGGGGGAAAGGATTTAGAATCTTATGAACACTTCTAGTTGAAGAAGGACCAAACAAATTTGACTCAACTTGATGCAAATGAGGGAGAAAATATGACCGATGATGAAAATCATCCCACGGTCTTTCTGTACCCATCATTTCTTCTAGGATTGCTTCTCCGGATGGTAAGACTATGTCAAGGCAATCCATAGCTCAAATAGATTCAATAGTCCTGACGTAGCCACATCAACATCCAAATCCTCTGATGGGAGAGGAATGGGATCAAAATCTGCATAATTCAATATAGATTGGTACGTGATTTCTACTAAATATATAGGGTATTCCATTCCATCCACTTGCCCCTCTTCTGATGTGGTAGTAGAGGGGGATAAGGGCCAATGATCATAAAAATAACGAGTTCTGAATGAACCTCTTTAAGGAGTGATCTTGGAAGATGAAATGACATTATAATGAGCAATAGGAGAAGGAAGATCCAAAGTACCCATCAATCAAAAATACATTCCAACTCCCAAATTATTGACAGTCTTCTTAGTATTTTTCACTAAGGGGACGGTAGAGTCCAAAGATGCATTGGGATTGTTGTAGCTTTTTCTATCTCCCATCACACAGTTGCTTTAAGAAGATATAGAAGCCTCCTAGAGACAACCTTGGGTTGATAGGAGACCAATTCCTATGGCATCTGAGAGGAGTGATTTTGAATATTAACTAAAGGCTTTTTGCTTCACTCCATATGTCATGTAATTGGTTCAATATCCCTTCGCCAAGGTAAACTCAAGCAAACACATAGATCAAAATACACACTAGTAGATATGGCTAATCTCAAAGAGAAATGCATTTTTCTAGTGGCCGACACACAACAATACATAGTTTAACATTGTTATTGTAGTATAGATGAACATGAGGAAGGAAAGGAGGTAAATCAATGCACAGGGTTGGACATAACACAAAATCCTAAGCAAAAATCTCGAGCATAAATATGGAAGAGTGAGGAGGTGAAAATGCAGAAAACGTGGAGTGTGGATTAAGGTCTCGGGCTCTATGCTTCATGAATAAATTTGTCACCAATTAGAATAAGTAAATCTATGCTTACATATAGGTATTATAGAATATCAAATAACACAAGTAAATATGTGTTTACACAAGTACTTCTCACTACTTAGAACCATACATACAAGCATGAGAGAGTGAAACCCAAAGCTTCAATATACAATTTCAGAAGAGGAAATACATACATGAAATGATATACAAAGGGGAAAACATGTTGCGCATTTCTCTGATTGTAATTAAAAAAATGCTTCATTAATATTTGAATATGGAGTCCAAATCACCAGTCCATCACATTTAACAATTGTATGTGCTTGAGCACCTCATGAACAAGCAAATTGAACCAAAGTGGAACCACTTCCTCTGCAAATAGAGCTTAGAACTTACAAAAGAATAATTTGGGCCTCTAGAATACATAATTTAGGAACACCTCTTAAATGTTTCTTCCCCTTATTTATAAGGGGAGGGGGAGCTTTGAACAATATTTACAACATATCTCAGCCGAGCTCCAACTGTCTAATTGACTAGCTATCTCGGCATGTGAAGGTTTTGTTGCCCAAAATGATTACAATCAGATTTGATCCCATTCTTGAAAATGAAAAAATTATAAAATAATAGACATAAATAAAACTGAGTGATGGTTGAGGAAAATATATCCCTTCCATTCCTTTGATTGTCTTCGATCAAGCCACATCTTTTCCATGATTTTCCTCGTTAGTTTTTTGGCCAATTCACCTGCCACTTTCACCTTAACTTCTTGAATTCCCCACTCTCTGGAGCTTGGACCAATTAACTATTTGTTGCTTGTCATAGTGTAGAAATAGAGATCTACCTGGTAGACTTTCATTTCCTGATTGCATGGAGCTCCATGCTGAGAAATTAATTCTCAAGTGACCTACACACTGCTTCCTCAGTTCCATACCTCCATTTACACACTAAAGATGCACGTCGGAGCATAGAGATGGCTTGTATCACCTCAAGGTAGACCCATCACTCTTTCCTGTAGATCATGGTCCTTGCTGCTTTGAGCTAGTGATCTTTGACATTTGCCATTACTCCTGAGACTAACTCCTCTGTTCCCACATTCAATCTTGTAGCTGCTGACCAATACGCCTTTAACTCTCTATATCATGCTTATCGAATAAATTTCATATCACAATTTTCACAGTGGTGAAGTATTCTAATCTTCCAGTTTCGGATCTTCGATATGATGAGCTCATTTCTCTTAGTCATTCCCACATTTCTCACTATAGGACCGAGGGCCATGACGTGCCACTTAGCCTTGAGTTGCTAGAAAAATTTTGATGCAGCTGAGGGGCTATTTTTACTTTATTAAGTGCTTAGCACCCTTGGTTCTTTGAGCCTTTGTGACCTTGGTCCCATCCCAATATCAGAGCCCCCTTATCAGAACCTTTTCAATTATCAAGTGTTACAAAGTGTCGAAATCCTCAACCTCTGATACGTTGACCTCCAATATGACATCATTACTCCATGTTGCACCTCATCAGTTGTGACAAGTGTCACCCATATTTTCCCCCTTAGGCCCCCTTACACCCCCTCAAAATGCCAAAACTTCCTACCACATGTCCGTCTGTACTGCCACGTCATACTGACATTAGATGCCACTGTATCTTATTGGGACCAATCATATGCAACCATGTTTCTTGCTAGAGGAGAGAGAAATGGGCTTGCCCACCTTTGGTTTTGCGATGAAATCATTTGTTAATCCTTTATCGGCTTTCTCAATGGTTTTTTACACTATTGGTTCTTCACTCATATTGCAACGTTTTAAAAGGTTCTCATGTTCAAAAGTTCTGATTCTCTAATCGCCAATATGCTTGACTACAATGTTGTGATGTGCTGATATCTTTGGACCTTTGATATTCGATGCATCGATATGCCTGATACTCTGATGTTGCGATCACCGATATGGTTGATGCTTTGATGTTGCGATACACCAATATCTCTGCACCTTCAATATGTGATCGTCGATATCTTTGGACCTCCGATATGCGATCTTCGATATTCCTTCCTAAGGATTGAATTCTTAAACTTCAACAGACCATATATTTTGATCTAGGAGTTCATTGTTGGAGTTCCACACATCATTGGAAATCTTGTTCAGAGCACTTTCCGATGGAGAGGGTCTAATTTAGGCTTTGATTCCTTCTACTTGGAAAATAATTGTAAACTTATCTACTCATTTACTCTTTGGACAGCTGGAAACACATTTTGCAGTAAGTGACAACAAGGATTGTTAGGAGAATAAGTCATTTGATCAATTATAACAATTATCCCTTCATCAGGGAAGCATAGGATGCGAAACAAAAATGAAACAACAACATCCATTGGATAAACCCAATTTTGACCAAACATAATATTGTAATCAACGCTGGCATCAACTATCTCTACCTTGACATTGACAACCTTGCCCCCAACACATACGGGAAAGGATAGAAGAATTCCATGAAGCTTATGATAATGACCATTGAATGCAGTAAGGAGAGTAGGGGAAGGAACAAATTCTAGAGACCTGACAGCCTTCCATCATGACATCGACATGACACATGTGGAAGCCCGTTCATTAACTACAGTTTGAAAGATATTCATTTTTCAATATGTAGATTTAATCTGGAAATCCATGTGATGAGGGAGTCTCTTATTAGCACTTGAAATATCAAATGTAATAACAAGAGAGTTCTTTGGATCTACTACTTCGATCGTAGTGATAAATGTGCTCCTTTTTGCAAGACACAATTGGAGTACCTCTAACAATGGCATCACACAAGGGCTCTGAGGCAGATATTCAACAATAGAATAGTTCCGAGTAGCCTTAGCATTGGGATTAACAGTCAAATGTTTTATGGAGCCTTTTGGAATCTGAGGTATAAACTCAACTACAAGCCTCTCAATATGGAGTGGGTTTGGGATATTGGAAGTAGCCTTAGCGTTAGAAGGTTCTGGCTGACCATAATCATGTGATCTTGTAGCAACATTGAGGCCTCACCATATATACATTTGATGTAGATTCCCCTTCCTGGTTCCCCCCTGTGGCGGTTCTAGTACCAAAATTATTGTCACCAAGCATTTGTTTCCCTTAGGGAAAAGGGTTAGTCAACATAGCCTAGGAAATTATAGAACTCTGATGAACTAACAAGCACTGAGCATCCTGAATCTTAGGGAAAATATGGGTAATATGATCCCCATTGCATAACTTGCATGGGAACCTTACTTTATTTTTTGATTCCTTCTTTCCCTCTACAATATCGTTATTGGATTTATCTACATTCCCTTTCCCAGCCTTATCTTTCTTCTTACCATGCCCTTTCTTCTTCCCATTAGATTGTTTATCTCCTTTGGGGTTTGAAGATTGGACACCATTAACTGCTAAAGATTGGGAAGGCATAGACATTGAGGGCAAAGCCTGCACTGGAGAAGAATATTTTAAAGACAACTACTACAATTGATTCAATAGGTTAGTTATACTTCTATCGATCAACCCTTCAATTCCATTGGCATGGGGTCCTAGCTTAGGTTTAGGTAAATCGATCTTCGATCGACGGGGCGGAAGGTTGTGTGCCCCCACTCGGACCTGGTATGGAGGTAGAGGAAACAACTATTGTACTAGTTGTAACAGTAGAGATAGAAATAGTACCCCCTCCTACAGCTAAAGGAGGTGTATGCACACTGATGGTATTAGTAGCCATACTTACGCCACTAACTTTGGCCATCTAGAAAAAAAGAAGGAGAGTGAACAAGGCTTGTTGGCCTATGAGTCTATGTACCCATGTATGATACAACGTATGGAAGATGAGAAGGAAGGGGTGTCGAAGGAGTCATGGGGGACTCAGGGATGTCCTCAATATCAATCTTGTCTTCTGATTGAAAGAGAACCCTAGAAAGGACCAGAGTGCTTCCATCCAAATTATGAAATGCACTAGGTTCACCCTGTGAAATGAGAGCCCCTAAAGTAGTATTATTCTTTGATGCATCAATTGATACTAGTTGAAAATCACCAACATAACTACTATTATGTCTTCTAGATGAAGGCTTGACGCTCGCAGGAGAAAGCCCACGAAGACTCCTAAATCAACAAACCTGTCACTCAACCACTTTTAAATATTAAGAGAACTTTTAATGACTCAAAAAATGAAAAATTATGGAAATATAGGTGTAGAGAGAACTCACTAAAAATTCCCTAAAGATATAACCGAACAAGAATCTTCCAGGTATTTACACAACAAATGATTAGGACTGGACACCAAAATACAAGAAAGCAAAGATGACCTTTCAAATATAGTTTATGATAATTACGGTCCAAGCCTACCAATGAAGGTATTAGAAATAGTTATGCTGACCTCCAGACAATAGCCTTTGTTGGTGCAAGTACTTGAGCTTTGCAAGGGCACCCTCCAGAAGTACTATGAAATTGATGCAACGTCTATTGCAGGTACCACAGGCATCCCCCCCCCGGCAGTCACCTGTGTCGTCCCTAGGATAGGCAACTAAGGTCACCAGTTCGTAATCGGCAGCCGAGCATAACAATCGAGAGCATGGGATCCAATAAGTAGGAGAGGGGGTATCTCTCTCCCCCTGTCTTCACTCATTCTCATACTTAACTCATATGTTAGAAGAGCTTTCCTGAAAAGATTAACGAGATTGTATTTTCATTCTTTAATCAACTTCTATGTAGTTTAGAGTGGCCATGGAGAGTTTATTCTCCACACACTTATTCCAAGGCCCTAAATTCCCTAGACTAATTGATGTATCTATGACAAAAAGAAAAATCTAGTTCATTTTAGATTAGGTACTTGATTTTATTTGTTGTTATTTAGGTCATGGGTAGTGGAAGTGAAACTTATGATGTTCTGACACAAAAAGAAACCAATAGAAAACTAAGCTACATGTAAATGCAACTTCTTTTTCTTTAATGAAAATTGATATCTACAAGGTTCTACAAGAAATATATAAAAGAAAAACTCGTTTCTTTTTCTTTTAAACACGCTCACACATTCAACATCTATCAAAAGAGACTAAAATGCCCAAAATGAAAACTACCTTAATGCATACTAAAATGCTTAAATGCAAGATTATGTGGAATGCTCTAAACAAACAAATGTATTAATTTAATATCCTAAAGTAAAAATTTAACCAAACAAGTAGAAATAAATATCCAAGAAAATAACTCCCAAGCAAAGAAAATTTCAACCTCAAACAAAGATTCACACACTTGTTTATAATCCAAAAAACCAAAAAACCAAGCGAAAGAAAAGGTAAAAAAAATGTTTTTTTATTTTATTTTATTTTTATTTTTATTTTAAGGACTTCAAATAAAATTTTCAAGAAGGCAAAGAAATCAATCACCTCAAGTTCAAAATCAAGCGAAAATACACCAAACTTCACAAACCATAAACAATCACCAAGATGATAAGACCAAAGTGACTAAGAGATTGAAAACACTTGAACAAATTGACCTGAAGGACACATAAAAGATTTAGAAAATGAAAATATTTTAGAGAACCAAAATCCTTCACTAAATGAAAATTGCAAAGACCTTTCCTAAATAACCAAAAAGAAACTAAATGAGCCAACTTCAATATTGCGAAAAGAAGCAATGAAAAGATTGGATTATAAGGCAAATTGAGAATCAACTCACTGTTCCAAAAGCATAGAACAATCAAACACTTTACCCAAAGGACTAAAATCCAAACTAAGAATGCAAAAATTTAAATAATTGCAAACCATAGGTTGACAAAATAGTTTTGCAAAAAGAGACAAAGGAACTAAAACCAACAAGAAATAAGACCATTCCAAACTACAAATGACTCTAAAAGAGCAAGAAAACTAGGCTACTCCCCCAAACTAAGGCAAAAATTTAAAAGAATTCAAGTTTTCCCAAATATACGTGATTGCATATAAGTAGAGTCGTGTGTACATTTGACTAGTTTTGAAGAAACAACCATATACTCAAGTCACTTTGGAGGCAAACACTTGTGTACGCTACTATATACAAGAAAAAGTGCATATATGCAGAAAAATAGGGAAAAATAAAAAATAAAAACCTGATCCATAAGATCAAACTGATTTCCTAGACTGAAAATGAGTCAATAATAATGGAAAAATCAAGAAACAAGATAGAATAACCCAAATCAAGGGAAAAACAACCCTTCTAGGAAATACGAGATTGTATTCCTCAATGGAGTTGTCATGTATGTTGGCAGGAAAAACTTCCCTAAGGTAAGGGTTGACAACCTCAACCGATCGAAGGAAGACTATCAACAAGAGCATACGTTGAAGCAAGAAAAATATGTAAAATAAAAAATTTAGGCTTGAGAGGAGTACGTGTAGGTCCTATGTTTGATTTTGATCCCATAGGATCCAAACCCTCTACTTCCTCCAAAGTGATCAGACTTGAAACACAATTCAGAGAAGCATATACTTAGCAAGTAGTTCAAGTGCGTGCATAATAAATATGTTAGATCATCAAGCACAAACATATAAATCATGATATATTAGACATGAATCGTCAAAAACATGAGATCATAACATATAAGGAATGAGAGCTTCTTTATTGATATCAGTAAATAGTAGTGGAAGAATACAACCTGATCTGACCATGGCACCAACAAAACCTTCCTCTAGATTTTTCAACCCAAGCCTCAAAGATAACCTCTCAAACATGTGCAAAAGGATGTCATATAATGGAAGATTAACATCTCTACAAGGAAACAAGGGTTTCCTATGACTGGGAGTGTAGGAGGCACAAGGAAAAATCAGACTTGATTTGGGGACAAAAAGTATTATAATGTCGATATCCTCTCTCCTTCTATGATTTAGGTCTTCCCATGAGGTGTATAAATACCACTAGAAATTAGTTGATTCAGTTAGGCCACGAGCTCTTGTAGGTGGGCTTTCGATGAAACCCATAATCTACGCCCGAGAAATAGGAAATATTTTTATTTTTTCATATTTTAAATTATGTACATGGGTTATGTATTACGATACCCATGTGTGTAAGATAATTTTAAAGGGAAGAGTCATGTATGGAATTGAAAATATTATTTTTTAATAAATGATCAAGTCTGAATGGGAAAGGGCTACCCAAGGCCATATTAGAGCATCAGAAATATAGGAGTGTTGAATGATGCTATAACACCAATGGTAATGCACCGCATGGCCCAACAAAAGGGTTCCATGTGGCCCATTGAGAGGGCACCACGTGGCCCTCGGTGGTTGGTCAAAATTTTATTAAAGGTTTGAAGGGCCTAGGCGAGGATCGACCCCTAGACCTCCCGCAACACAACTCCACATCTTGCTGCTAAGCCACACCATAGGTTCTTATTATATATGGAGCCTCTATTATAATTAAATCAATACTGTTGCCACATTGCGAGAAGGGGGTGGGGTGCTTGGACCTAGCCCGAGGTTATATGCAACCAACGTGACCAAGTGAAGGAGCCAGCAGAGGGAGTGGGCGAATAGGCCTTGGGCCCCAGTTCTAGGTGAAATTTTTGACCACAAACAAGGGCTCAACCAGTTGGGGTAGGTAGTTAGCCCTATCTACTAGTCATATTGCACCATGAGACAAAAACCTACCGGAGCAGGAGCTACGCCAGCTGGGGCGGGTAGTTAGCCATGAACCTTGGTCGTATGATGTGCCATGAAACCCTGACTTGATATTAAGGGTTATTGGAAAATTTAATGAGGATACAAAATGCACCATTTGCACTGGAATCAATGTTGGTCTCAAGAAAAATTGTCTCCTAATGGTTTGCCAAAAGGGTGAATTCATTGCACAGTTAACAAGTTTTGCCATATTGTTGGACAAATAGAAAAGCTTGGTTCTAAGAAGCATGTATTTCGTTTTTTTAACCTTTTTGAGCTCAATAAGAGGCTAGATAGGGATTTTTGAGTGTCTTGAACTCAATGGAAACATCATATTTTTTATTTGAGCACTGCATGATGGAGTTTTTGCAGATTCAATTCCTTTAGTGTTAGAAACCAAGACTGTTTTTAGTCCATATGGAGACTTTGTTGAGCATGGAAAGAGCCTAGCCAGGGGTTTTGATACTTTCCAAATGCATCTACAATAGTTGTTACTTCATTAGATTATCTATTTTCAATCTTCTCTAAGAGTTTGTTATCAATATAGGACGTATCAGCTCTTCCTTACTTATTGGGTCATTACTGTAAAAAAGAATAGAGTCAAACAAATATAAATAGAAGCTATGCTCTTCCATTTCATCCATCCAACTCAGCTAAGACAAGAAGACAAGGAGTTCAATCTAAGGTGAAGTTCATAGCTCATGAACTTGGTAGCAAACAAGAAGAAAGAATCCAATTTGGATTTGTTTTTTAAGCTTTTGTTTTTTGGTGAATTGTTGTTTGCCTAAGATCATCTTATGTTGGATTTGTTTCCATCCATTGAATGAATTGTTGACCTCATAGAAAAGAGACTTTATGTAGCTCGCATGCTTCATAGAAAGGGTATTTTTTATAGCTCACATACCTTAGAATAATGGCTATCTATAGCTCACAAACCACAGAAAGGTGACTTTCTGTAGCTTATAGACTTCAGAGAAAAGGGAGCTTGTAGACCTCAGAGAAAGGTTACTTGTTTAAGCTCGTAGATCAAAGAAAGGTGAATTTCTATAGCCCACGTACCTTAGAGAAATGTTACTTTTTTAAGCTCATAGATCAAAGAAAGGTGAATTTCTGTAGCCCACATACCTTAGAGAAAGGTGACTTTCTATAGCTCATAAAACTCGAAAAAAAGTGACTTTCTATAGCTCGCAGAAAGGTGAATTTCTTTATTAGAGTAGACTTAATCAACTACTTGTGTAGCAGACCCAAGATACTTTTGGAGCATACTTTTGAGGGCAATACGTTTTCATCTTTTAGAGATCTGAATTGGTTCTTGAAATTGATCCTTTGAAGCTGAGTTGGAGCATTGCTGGGGCTATTCTTGACAACCTTTTTGAAGCATTGTTGAAGCTTATTGAAGACATCTTTGGAGCATCCTTTTTGAAGCATTATTGAAGCCTCTTGACAACACTATTGAAGACATTCTTGGAGCATTGAATATTGTTGAGGAACACCCTAGGAAAGCTTTGTTGAAGATGTTGTTGGCATATTGTTGGGACCCATTAAAGCATGAAGACCCTTGGAGACACTTTCAATGAATCTTGAAGCCTTTATGGAGTTGATCTTGAATTGAACCAGACTTTGAAGTATCTTGGAGGTCATTTGTAACAACTCCAGAAGCACTTGTTGAAGTATATCTTTGAGCAATATGTGAAGCATTGTTTGGAATAATATCAGAGACATCCTTTGAAGTAGTTTTGAAGTATTGTTGAAGAGATATTTCAAGTCTTGTTGAAGAAGCTTTTAGAAGACTTGAAGTAGTATTGAATCCACATTAAAGGATTAAAGCAAGTGGAGAGGGTTGGAGCCCTAGAGGATTGGAGTCCTCATACAAAGTTGGAGCCTTGTAGGAAACAAGGTTATATCGTGGATTGATTTTTGAGGATTGGAGTCCTAATAAAAGGTTGGAGTCTCATTGAAACTAGGTTGGATCTTGGTTTGATATTTGAGAATTAGAGTCTTCATTTAGGGTTGGAACCTTGAACCTTGATGAAATTAGAATTTTATTGTATAAATTGAAGCCTAATTATTTGTAAAAGATTAAATTCCTCTTCATTTTTATTAATAATCTTGTATTTAACTAAATAATCTTAACTCACATACTATAACAATTATAATCCCTTCTTAGTATTTCCAATGGTGACCCCCTCTTTTTTTAAAACAAATCCACATGTATTCTGGATAATCTTATAAGAGACACACTTCTCGCTTCAGAATCACAATAACTTCACATGAATAACTTTACTTTTATATCAATTGTGGACATAGGTTAAATTAAATGAAGCCTAACGAATTTCATTAGAACATTGTATAATGATACCACATACAAAATAGAATCATTTTAAACCTTAGATTCTTTAAACTTATAAAAATGGTTTTCCTTGGATATCATTGAATAATTTTATATTCAATAAATTCCTTCCAGGAAGACCGCAAATTTGGAAATACTACATCCGTTCTTAAAGGGAGTATCTTCTTTAAATTACACTTAAAACTACTTTAAATGTAATAATTAACTTACATCTTTATTTGTGTGCCTCCTAAGTATGAGTTAATTTAGAAACACTACATGTGTTCTGGATGGGTATCTTTTTTTTTTAATTACAATTAAAATGATTTTAAAGGTAATAATTAACTTATGCCTTAATTTTGTGTCACTAAGTGTGACTTTATCATTTTATTAATATATTTTTGGAAAGTATTTAACAATATATTTAAGAGTTCAAGACCAATAATATAATTTAGAGTATATAAATATATCTTTTAAGTTAGTATCATATTGTTACATGTGGATTTGGTTTAAAATTATATATTTTATTAACTTTTATTACAAAATAAGATTAAAAACAATAAATAATATATATATTTTTTTCCACCAGTATAATAATATTGAAAAAAAAAATAATATAATAGTTTATTTCACAAGTATAATAATATTGAAGGATTATCATTTTTATATAAGTGATGATGGATGTGATGACTTTCGCTCCGTTAATGTATGTTTTAAGATATATGTTATGTGATTTAATAATGTGTTATGCTTAGAGTGGTTTTACAATATAATATATTGTAAGAGTATTAGATTGATAATAAAGAAGGATTAAATAAGAGAATGTTAATATGAATATTAAATGGAGAAATGACTAAGTAGTGTTAATTTAAGTAATTATGAATTCAATAAAATAGTTTCGTCTTAATTTAAGAATATAATTAAAAAAAAATAAACTTAATATGAGAATAAATAAAATTTTGACCATAATTTAAGTATAAATGAATAAAATAATTTTATTTTTGAAAAAAAAAATGAAAAATGCAGATTTTGATCAATTTTAAGAAGGTACTAATAATAATAATCATAAAGATAAAAATACTAATAATAAATTGATAAGAAAAATAAATTTTGAACTATGATTAGATTAAATGAATTAAATTAAATTAAATTGATACTAATTGGAAAAAATCAATTAATTTTGTTAAGAGATAAAAAATGATCATGGTTAAAAAGGGTTAATAATGATAACACTAGAAATTGTCTCTAAAGGTGCAAAGGTACATCAAAAGAAGAAAAGATCTTGGCGGATCATCTTGAAAAACTAAGAAAAAAAAACATATTTATAATAGAATAAATATTATATAAAGAGTATTTGAAAAACATTGAATCACTAAATTTAATTTATTTGTTTTTAAACTAGGTTGAGACTAGGTCGAGGCCAACCTGCTTATTGGTTAGAAAAGGACTGATCCACCCACCATGGGATTCTTATCACCATGACTGTGTGAGGCATTGGTCAAGCCTAGACGCCCCTTAGGAAGTTTAATTCCCCCATAGTGGATTCCAATCCTCAGCCCGTCCCCTTGAAGTTTAAATTAAACCTAAAGTTTCCCATTCCTAACAGAATAAATAGTATATAAATATTATTTGAAAAAAATTATAAAATGTCTTACTACATTTAGTACATTGGATTTTGCCAAGATTGGACAGTAGTTCTGTTCTATGTTGGGGATGGGTACTCTCAAGCCCAATGGGAAAACTCGACTAGCCCCAGGGTGAGAGGTTGTACATGGCTCAGTTCTGACCGAAGCTCTAGGTCATGGTTAATATTCAAAATCTCTTCTTATTTCTGCATGTTTTCTCATAATCATTAGCATTTCCACACATGAACACACATTCATATGCAAAGGAAGATTGAACGTGTAACGATTGTAGACATATAAGATCATTACGTCTAGGGGATAAACAAATCAGTGGAATGTTTTGAATATCATCAAACATTTGAGATTAGCAGACCAAATGGTTATAAAATAGGACAATGTTTTGAATAGTTGTCAACTTATCAGCCCAACTGAAATTCATGATAGATCTATTTTAGTAAAATTTAACCCAAAGAGATAGAGGGGTGGATTGAATGGCTTGGGATTTTATAGTTCATATAAACACCATTGGATCATTTTTGGAAAGTGATATAGTGTCTTAAGTCACTAAGGTTGTAATGAGAAAAACTGCAAGCAGTAAAATTGTGATTTGGCTGGTGTGGCCTTCTCAAGCCATGTTCTTGCACCTCCAAGCCATGTTCTTGCTAAGCAAGGTCCTCCTAGAACACAATGAGGCCAAGAGGGAGATCATAATGCATCTTGATTAGATTCATCTGGAGCACCAAGGTATGGCTTTGGAGCATAGAGATATGTCACTTAGAATAGCCATCCTCACCTGGGACCCCTGCTAAAAATATAGAGGTCTACACATCCTCTTGAGCCACCTTCATGGTTTTTTGTGTTGCAAGTCTTTCTTATGATTTTCTTTCCATAACATTATATGTTTATGTTCATGCTACTTTTGATGAGTAAGCTATAGTTTGTAGTTATTTAGATGCTATCATATTGAGATTTAGTTGGATAAGTAAATTCTCTCACTTTGTAAAATTTTGGATAAACACTCTATTCTTTTAATGTTAGTCTAATTTCTCTAATGACAGATCAATATGGAAAATATAACAACCATGTAATATTTTCTCTGAGTTAATAAAAAAATAACTTAATTAAAAAAAACAACAAAAAACCACCCACCTAAAATAAAAGTTTTTATAAATAAATATAATATTAGTGAATATAACATGTTGTAATTATTACTTAAATATTTTTAATTATATTTAAATAAAATAGATAATTATATTTATTTCTATCTAGAGAGAAGTTCAATTATATATAAATGAGGAATTAAAAAATTTTCTTTTCTATTACAAAATGTATTATAAAATATTTATATATTATATTTAAATGAATTGTGAAATATATTAAATATAGTTGGATAAATATATCTCATATTTTTAATTTTTTATATATATAAAAAAAAACATTACAAAATTTAAATAAAAAAGATAACATTATTTTTTAGTTATATATATATATATATATAGATATATATATATTTGAATTTAATTTGAAATTAAATTTAAATTATTACAAATTTCAAAACCTTTAAAATGAGAAAGATTAAAATTAGTTTTCTTAATAAAAAAACAATTAAAAATTTTGTTTTTTTAAATAAATAAATAATTATTACTATCTTTATGAAATAATAAAAAGTGAAAAGAGTATTTTAATTCATAACCAAGAAAGGTCAAAAGTTTTTATATGATGTATCACTCACTACGTAAAACCCCTATGAGATATCACTCAATGCATAAAACCCGACAGATACAGGAGGTCTAAACATAAATTCTTGTTTACACAAATTTACTTCGTTTAGAATTGGACACACTATCACTGAAGGGATGTCTAAAACATTAATACTCTTTAACCTTGGAAACCATTTCTATTGATGTTAATCCAACATCCCCAACTATAGATATGGATATACAATTCTGATCAGTAAGCTACAAACCTCTTCAACATTTTGATAAACAAATTCTAAATTTTCCTTCGTATAAAAATGTTATTAGAAATTCATAAGTTCATTTGAATAATGATATGTATAGAGTCTATTAGTGATTTATATCTGGAGTGGTTGTTGGCTATCATCTATGCTGGGTGTATAGCGGCTCCCCTGAACTACCATTGGGTATGGTTCTCTGTTCAATTTATATAAATGTTTTTCAATCAATGCAAAATTTCTGTGAAAACAACGTACGATTATGTACATGATGTTATTCCTTATGTAGGTAATTCTTTAGTGCTTCCACTAATTTGGGTCATTATATATTTAATTGCATATCTTTGAAGAGGCATGTTCAACAGTTGAGCAAGTAAATCTAGTCATGTTGGTTATGGGAAAATTTTGCATGGCTTGGTCCAATGGATTTATGAACAAAATTCCAAGTCCACGATTTAATGTCTTCCTGGGAACACAAGTGGACTCTTTGAACACCCAGTGTAGGTTTAGACTCTGGATTAATTTGCACATCAAAAACTTACACAAACTAGATAGCGCATCAACATCCTAAATCATGGAACTGACTTAACTTGTCATTCCTTCTAACTAAATATTCTTATTGTATGATAAAATAATGGGATCAGGGATTCAATCAAAATGTAATCTATGAATCCACAATTAGACATGTCTAGTCAGATGAGCTTTGTTAATTACCCACGCTAAGGCAGAATCTCGTAGGAATAATGTTTTTAGTGGTCCATAAAAAGGTTCTCAATGGAGTTTTCCAAGCTCCCGCTAGAAGTTACTAGTGAGGCCTGTTTCCATTGAGGCCTGGGTAGTGGAGGCTTGTCATAAAACACATGAAGAGAACCGTAGAAATAGTCGTAGAAAGATAATTTCAACTAATCTATGTGATCGTGGAGTTTGACATGGTAAAAAAAGAATGGGTAGAGGACGATGGAAATCAAATGATATGATTGGCTAAATCTACCCAGTGCAACCTCGTAGAGGAACACCTTCAATAATGGTGGGTCTGAAATAAATCTATTTTGTGCTCCATTTCACTTTTTAGTGGTAGTCCTTTAGGATCTTGGAACACTCATTTATATGCTTTCATTTATATGCTTGTACAAACTCCTCCAACTAATGTTTATGCTCTTCAGTATGCTCCTCCAAGGATGTATTTACTCTTATTGATTCACGATCAAATAGATTTTCTATTAATAAAGTAAAACATATTTCTTACTGTAACTAATTATCCTCTTGCCTTGGTTTCCACTTAGCACTAATACATTTGACTTTAGTTTATGTGTGTTCATGATGTAGGACTTACCATCCTTGATTAGGTGGTACTAATTGCCTCTTTGCATGAAGATTTCATCACTCATATATAATTCAAGGCTTCCCAACACTACTCCACATACATCAATGTCTACTGCATCCAATTCCACTTCATCAATGAAATCAACATTTATAGTAAATTCAATCTTCCATTATTTTGTACCTTCATTTATGCATCCTTGCTTACCCATTCCAATGATTATGGACTATGATTATCACAAACATCCAATCCAAGCTTGTTGACTAGATCTACCACTATGAGATTATCCTGTGAATCAGAGTCAAATAGAGTACTACCTTGGTATTCTTGGCATTGATCTTGATGGCAAAGTATTTGGTCATATCCTTTTTTTTTGGTGATGAAGGCTACTCAAATCCATCTCCTTCTACACTAGTGTGTAGAAAATTTTCTCATCCACATCAAAGCTGGTTTGACTTTATTGCTCAAATTTATGGCTATAAGATTCTTTTTCTTTGCATCATTCTTACAGTTCTTCAAGTTCATCTCTGGATGTAGCTTCCATCACTTTTCCTCATAGTGACCATTAATAATGCACTGGATACAATGTACACTAGGATCATATGCTTGTTAGGTATGACATATTCCATTCTAATAGAAATCGAATATATTTACTTTGAACAACCCTTTTACCCAATCAAAGTGCCAAAATATGATAGTATGGTTATTTATGAAACAAAAATCAATCCATTTCATTTTCCCTAATGGATTTAACAATAGCTAAACTTATTTTGAGACCTTTCATAAACTTAGCATGATTTATAATTATAACACCAAGAAATTTAAGAGCCAAAATTAACATGTAATGAATAAACATGACACTAATAGTTGTAAAAGATAATCAAACCTACATGATCAAAGTTCCATAGTGTTGATATTAACTATCATCATTCTATTATTATTGTAACATAACATGTTGGCGTCTATATGGAATATATTATTTCCCTCCTTACTCATGAATACAACCTTAAACATGTCTTGTTGGAAAATTTGTCTTAATAATTGGTTGATTAAATCATCTTAAAATCTAATGAACTCTCATTGGGAAGGTACACCACTACCAAAATCTCGAATTCAAAATAAATGGATGAATATATGATATTGGTTTCAAACTTAGATTTATGTAAGATATATCAAATGCAATACTTCCCAAACATGGCACTTTTGTTGTCAAATTCAATCATTATTCTTCTTTTATTAGATTGAAATAACATTCATTATGAATAAGAATGAAAGTTGTGGCCTATAAATAAGCTCCATGACCCTTTACCTTGGAAACTTGTTGGATATTACAACAATATTGCATCTACCTTATCAAAATCTCCTAGTGTTGATTTTGATTAGCATGTTTGATCCGGATTTAAATAGGAACACAACAAAATACAGAGATAACCATAAACACAAAGATGCAGTGGAAATAATACTTCATTTCATTAATGTAAAATTCTGAAATATGCTTACAAACAGAAATGGAAATAAACTAGCGAGGGCGATGGTAGCTTATCTCCGAGAGGAGATGTGGCAGCTACAGGCCTCTGAACTGTGTTACAATGAGGCTCGAAGGCCTATTTATTATTGAGAAACAATGGAAAACCCTTAACATCCCAAAATCTAACCCTAGAAGATGAAACACCAAATTGTGGGCCCCGTTGGGTAAATTGGTACATCAATTTCCCGAGATCGTAACTTTGGCATACAATTTCTGTTTGACGCGTACAATAGCTCGTTAGAAAGATCTATCTGAGTACTCAACTTTTGGAAGAGAAACATAAATTTGTGGACCCATGTTGCTCCCATATTTCCAAAAAAACATCGTTTAAGGCCTCAAAACAGCTCCGGAAGTTCAAGACCCGAAAAACTGCTAAAAATAGTAAACTGAGCTACAATTTAGGAAACTGAAAAACTGAAAGAGACAGTTGTGGGGATCCAAATGGGATAGGTGGGTGGCCATCAACATCCACCTAGATCATTCCTCCCCCCTTAGGAAGCAATGGTCCCCATTGTGTTGAGTTCCTCCATGAGATTTGGAAGTTGTTGTTGGACTTGGTCCCTAGTGAGTTGTTCTGCAATCTCTGATGTGTCCAGTGATGGTGGGAAGCATGGTCAACGATAGTCCACATTGAACACTCGGTGCAACTGAAGGAATGGGGGAATGCTATGCTCCAAAGCATTGTTTCCCACAACCTTGGTAATGGTGTAAGGACCATGTCGATGTGGTCGGAGCTTCTGATGGGCTCTTGTAAGGCTTTCTTTCTACAGATGCAACCAGACTGTGTTGCCCACCTAAAGCTTGTGTGGTACCCCTGTGGGTGAGGAGAAGTTGTTCCTGTGTTCTGTCATGACCATATCCCTTTGCTTCTGCTGCTACGTGGAGGAACCCTTCACGGGGGTCATGGATGTGGTGATGATCTTCCCCTTTCTTTGAGAGCGAACCAGACAGATGAATTTCCTAGTCTGGGAGATGAGCTTACTGCATTTCTTAGTAGTGATCAAAGAGCTGGTGGTAGGTGGGGCTATCTCCAGTATCCTCTATAATGAATTACGCAAAGAAATAATGACAGCACAAGGCCTTGACTCATACACAGCATGTCGCCTCCACAAGTATGGCTAGCCTAATAATACATCACAAACATCTGGAGGCGTAACATCACATAATACCTCGTCTGTGAAGGGCTTGATGTTGTAGGGAAGGCAACACTACTGGAGAACTTTGAGATCTCATCCTTCATGAAGCCACCTGATGCTGTACGGCTACAAGTGTGAAGTAGTTGGTAAGCCCAACCGCTTCACGACCTCTACTGAAATGAGGTTCTTTTGGCTCCCACTGTCAACAGTGAATTGTAGCGGTGAACCCTTCACCCACATTTGTGAGTGGAAAAGTGACTCCCCCTCCTCTGGATCTTCGAGCTCATTCTTCTAGATCTTGGTGATGGCAACAATGGTACTGGGCTCCATATCAATGATTTGCTTCTCTTTACCATTCCCCTTGTCGGGTTCTGACTCAAGGTTGGAACATGCATCTGATTCAGAAGCTTTCAACTCGGGCACTGGCGACTGCTTGGTCTGACACTCACTTGTGTTATGAGTAGCACTCTTGTGGAACTCACACCACTTTCTTGTGTCTTTCTTCGACTTCATGGTGTTGCTCTTTTCTTGCAGCTTCGACAGGTTATCTTGGGTCACCCCGCCTTAGCTTTGTCCTTTGGTCTTCGGATTCACAGATCCAAAGTCTCGCTTCTTCTGTTTAAACTTCTGCTCAATTTTGACAGCGTATCGGTACACTGTGCTGAGCGAGGAGATGTTTAGGAACTCCAGTTCTTCTTGGATATACCTATGTAGGCAGCCGCAGTATTTGAGTACTAGATGTAGCTCAAAATATTTGATACCCAACTGTGTACGAAGGGTATGAAAAATGTTTGTGAACTTCACCACATCTTGGTCCCTTCCCTGCCATAGTGTTGTCCATTTGATGTATTTGTCCTCATAGCTTTTGACAGGGTAGTAATGCTCCTTGAAAGCATCCTGGAATGAACCCCAAGTGGGTGTGGCTGAAAATAGTGAGCCCGTACTTTCATTCTTCTACTCACAGTAGGTTTCCCACCAGTCCTTGATGTGGGGGGCTGCTTTGAGAAGAGCAAAAATAATCTTTTCCCAACCGGAAAATCATGAACTGAAAAATAAGCCTCTAGCAGATTTAACCATTTATCTATGGCATTTGTGTCTATTTGACCCTCAAAGATGGGGATTTCAAAATTAACTTGCACCTTAAATGGTGTGGCATTTCTAGAGTAGCTGTTGGAAGCCGATGTGTCGCCTCTAGGTAGTCGCTGAAGGATATGGGCAAAGTTGTCCATCATCGTGTTCCTTTGTCACTTGAGGGCTTCTTCGAGCAAGATTTTGATAAGATATCTTGCCCCCTCGTCTTTCTTTTCATCCGCCATGGGAGGTTGTCAGGATTTGTGAGGCTGGTCTTGCAAAGGTTCGATGAATTCAAGCCCTAACTCCTTATATCCCGACCTTGTTGGGGATATGCAAAGAAAAACAGAGAAAAAGCAGACCGCTCTGATACCACTGATCTGGATTTAAACAGGAACCCAACAAAATACAGAGATAACCATAAACACAAAGATGCAATGGAAATAATACTTCATTTCATTAATGTAAAATACTGAAATATGCTTACAAATAGAAATGGAAATAAACCGGCTAGGGCGATGGTAGCTTATGTCTGAGAAGAGATGTGGCGGCTACATGCCTATGAACTGTGTTACAATGAGGCTCGAACACCTATTTATTATTGAGAAACAATGGAAAACCCTTAACATCCCAAAACCTAACCCTAGAAGATGAAACGCCAAATTGTGGGCCCCATTTGGGTAAATTGGTACATTAATTTCTCGGGGTCGTAATTTTGGCATACGATCTCTGTTTGATGCCTATAATAACTCGTTAGAAAGATCCATCCGAGCACTACAAGTTTGGGAAGAGCAACACTGGTCCATGGACCCATGTTACTCCCAAATTTCCCAAAAAACGTCGTTTAAGGCCTCCAAACGGCTCCAGAAGTTCAAGACCCGAAAAACTGCTAAAAATAGTAAATTGTGCTATAATTTAGGAAACTGAAAAACTGAAAGAGATAGTTGTGGGGGTCCAAATGGGATAGGTTGGTGGCCACCAACATCCACCTCGATCAATGTTGCCACTATCTTGTACTTAATGTGTTGATCCCTATGTAGATATTGTTGATTAGAATCCTCTCATGTACATGTGTCCTCGTTTTCATGGCTAAGATATGCTTTATATACTTAGTATCTTTTCTTCAACTATGTTTCTATTAGAAGTATTCTCATTGATGTCAAAGGGTGAATTTCCCATTGACAAAGATGAGGAAACCCTAAAGATGCATAACTTGACTTATATCATCTTGAGCCTCCTTTGATATTATTTGGAACGCACAAATATGTTTAATTTGTTAAGTCCACGATGAATCATGTGAATGTTTGAAAGCACTCCTTATGTTCATGTTATCAATGAATAACAACACAATTGGTATTTTACACTTGGATATGATGAAGAGTTTAAAGTATATTATGATTGAATATTGCAAACAAATCATCAAGTGTAATGAAGGGTTCCATCACAAATGCATCATCAAGTGTAATTAAGGAGTTCTTCATAAACACATGTGAATATTGAAAACAGTGAAAGAAAATAACATACTTGGAAGAACTATTTCTATTGATGTCAAAGGAGACACCATCTCAAGAAGTAAATCACATAGGCTTATAGAGGGCTTCAAGCCCTTTCCAAAAAGTATGTTCTCTCCTTCTATCATGATCTAGGTGGATATTGGTGGCCACCAAAATATTCCAGTTAGACCCCCAAAAATGTTTCCTTTCAATTTCCCATTTTCTAGTATACTTTCTATTTTATACAGTTTTTAGGGTCCTAAACTTCTAGAGTCTTTTTGACGCCCTAAATGACATTTAAAAAAAAATGGAAAAACAATATTTTATTATAGGGAATTTTAGTTGAAATTTGTTGTCCTCAAATATACCTTTCTAACTAGGTATTTTAGGCACCAAAAAAAAGATTTCATTCCAAAGTTACAACCCTGGGAAGGTTACTTTCCAACTAACCCTAATGGGGCCCACAAATATTTGGTGCTTCATCTCCAAACGTTATATTTTTGTATCCTTATCGTTTTTCATTGTTTCTTGATGATAAAAATGCACTCGGGCCTCATTGTAACATAGTTCAAAGGCATTTAGCCATCACATCTCTTCTCATAGATAAGCTACTATCGCACAAGCTAGTCTGTTTCTTTTCTGCATGTAAACAACTTTCAACAGTTGCTACTCATTAATTGAAGTTACGTTTCATTATATCTTTGTGGGTTTGGATTTAAATCTATATTTCATTTTGTTCCTTCATAAATCAAGATCAGTCATATCAGAGTAGTCTGCTCTTTCTCTGACTTTATGTGCATGTGCCCAACAAGGTTGGGATATAAGGAGTTAGGACTTGAACTAGTTGAACCCTTGCAATACCAACCTCGCTGACCCTGACGACCTCCCATGGTGGAATAAAATAAAGACGAGGGAGAAAAAAATATTTTCAAAACATTGCTCGAAGAAGCCCTCGAGCAACAGAGGAACGAGATAATAGACAATTTTTCCCAGATCCTTTACTGGGTATCAATGGGCGAAGAAGCTTCATCCAACAATCACTTAGGAGGTGCTTCCCACTTTAAGGTACAAATAAACTTTCACATTCCTATATTTTAAGGCAAGATATATGAAGATACCCTAGATAGATGGTTAAATATACTTGAAGGATATTTTTTGGCCCATAATTTTTTCGATAGTGAAAATATTACTTTTGCACTCCTCAAAGTCACCCCCCATGTCAAGGAATGGTGGGAAAAATATTGTGAGTAGAGGGATGAGGAGGAACCCTCACTATTTTCAGCCTTGCCCTCTTGAATTCTTTTTGAGATGCTGTGAAGGAATAATATTTCCTTGTTTGAGCTATGAAGATAAGTACATAAAGTGAACCACACTACGATAGTAAATTGACTAAGATGTGCCGGAGTTCACGAAAATTTTCCATACGCTACGCATGAAGTTGGGTATCAAGGATTATGAGCTGCTTCTGATACTCAAGTATCATGGTTGTCTACACAAATACATCTAGGAAGAAATGAAGATCTTGTCATCCTCATTTGGTGCAACATACCGATATATTGTGAGGATCGAGAAGAAATTTAAACAAAAGAAGAAAGGCTTTGGATCTGAAAATCTAAAGTAGGGAAAAGGAATCTTCAAATCACATAATAAAGGACAAAGCTAAGGTGGACCACCCTAGGAAAACCCATTGAAGCTACAACCAAACAATAGCACCATGAATATGAAAAAGGACATTAGAAAGTGGTGTGAGTTCTACAAGAGCCCCACCCACAACATCAATGATTTTCGCACCAAGTAGTCACTCGTGGATGACCTAAAAGATTCAAAGTCGGATGCATGTTCTAACTCTGAGCCAGAACATGACAAGGGGAGTGACAAGGGGAAGCAGATTATTGATGCATAACCTAGTGCCACTGTTACCACCACCAAGGTCCAATATATTGAGCTTGAAGATCTAGAGGAGGGGGAGCATCTCTTTCACTCACATATGTGGGTGAAGGGTTCTCCACTACAGTTCATTGTCAATACTGGGAGCCAAAATAACCTCATCTCAGTAGAGGCCATTAAGCAGTTGGGCCTACCGATCACACCACACCCGTAACCTTACACTATCAGGTAACTCCTCCAAGGATGAGATCTTTGTGTCAATCAATAGTGCCACCTTCCCTACAACATCAAGCCCTTCATGGATGAGATATTGTGTGATGTTTCTCATCTTGAAGTCTGTGATTTTTTATTAGAACAAACATAATTGTGGAAGCATCAAGTTGTGTATGAGTCCAAATCTTGCACTGTTATTATTACTTTGGGAAGAAAACTATACAGGATACTAGAGGTAGCCCCCCCTAGCACCATTTCTTTAATCTCTGCTAAGTAATGTAGTAAGATCATATCCAAAATTGAGAAAATTGTATTCTTTCTGATCCACATTCAAAGCAAGGGGAATATCATGGCCACATTCAAGGCCCCAAGAAAAGGTTCGTCTGCATAGCAGAAGAAATTTGGCAATGTCATGGAGGAGTACAAGGACATATTTGCCTCACCCAAATGGGTATCCTTGCACTGTCAGATCAAGCATTCGATTGATATGACTCCTAGAGAACCTTTAACAAATGGTTGAATATACTGCCACTTTATTCTGGAAAATGAGGAAATAAAGCAATAGATCTATGAATTGCTACAAGAAGGGCACATCTGACCATTTTCCTCACCTTGTCGGAGCCCAATTGTACTTGTACAAAATAAGGATGGGACCTAAAGACTCACATTGATTATTTAGCACTGAGTAAGATCATTGCTAGGAACATATACCCAATCCCACAAATTGATGACCTTTTGGAAAAGCTCAAGGAATTCAAGTACTTTGGTAAGATTGATCTCAAGTTTGGCTATCACCAAGTTCCAATAGAACCCACAGATATATGGAATACCACCTTCAAATTCAATGAGGGCATCTTTGAGTGGTTGGTCATGCCCTTCGAGTTGAAAAATGCCCCAACAACCATTATGAGGATGATGGATAACATCTTGTGGACTTTCACAAACTTGTTTGTGGTTGCACATTTGGACAACATACTCATATTTAGTAAGATTTGGGCAGAGCACTTGCAACATATTCGACAAGTCCTTCAAACCTTGTGGTAGCACAAACTATGTGCCAACTTGGAGAAATTCTCCTTTGGCATGAACCAGGTCCAATATCTGGGCTACATAATTGATGAGAAAGGCGTGCATGTGTATCTAGCTATGATCCAAGTCATTTAGGATTGGCTAGCCCTGAGAACTCTCACAGAATTTCGTGGATTTTTTGGCCTTGCCAATTTAAATCAAAGTTTCATCTTGGGATTCTCTCATATGACTTGGCATTTGAGTAAAGTTACCAAGAGTGGGGTGAAATAATTTTTTTTTTTGGTCTGAGGCACAAAAATAAGCATTTTTTGAGATGAAGCATCACCTTTGCATTGTTCTCATACTCACATTACCATATCTGCAACAATCCTTTGAAATTGAGACATATGCCTCCCACGTTCTATTGTTGCAGTTCTAACCTAGCAAGGACATTGGATGGCCTATCGTAGTGAGACACTATCTGATACTATTTTGAAATAACCCATGTACGATAAGGAGATGTACTCCATCCTATAGTCTTACCAGTAGTGGAAACACTACATTTTAGGGAAGGAGATGATCACTCACACATCTCACTGACCTCTTTAGTTTATGCAGACATAAGGGAAGTTACAGAATGAACACCATCATAAATGGTCCACATGTGTAGAACAATTATATTTTAACATTAAATATAATAAGGGAAGCACCATTAATGTTGAAAATTGCCTCAATTGGGCCTAGTAGTGACCACTATTCTCAATTCTCATGGGCATGAGACTTCTTGATGACTACAGTTATATATAAATGTTCCAAAAATTTCCACCACATACCAGATGTTGATGGATGGAAAGAAAATACCATACTTCCACCTCGAGTACACATTGTTATACTACCTATCGAACCTTTGTGTTCCTTCAAGTGAGCAAGACAATCTAATCTAGGAGGTGCACTACAGTCGGGTCATCATATACTTTGGTTTGGAGAAACTCATGGCAGTACTGCAAAAATATTTTTATTGGCCAAAATTTTGACAGGATATTGGAAATTAGAACATGCACTTCATGTGCCATTTCCAAGGCAACCATATAGAAGCAAGGTTTGTAAATTCCTTTTCATACTCCTATCAAGCATGGTAACGACTATGTATTTATAGTTATTGATATATTTTCTAAGATGGCTATATTGACTACTTTCAAGAAGAGTATCACAACAAAAGATACTTCCAAAATATTCTTCAAATGAGTGTGGTGCATTTTGGGATTACATAAACCATTATATCATATCAGGAAAGTATATTCCTGATCACATTTGAGTTGATTCTTTGGTTGTTATTGGACAATAATCTCTCCAAATCGACTGCATTCCATACTCAGACAAATGGTCGAACAAAGGTTTTCAATAGGATGATAGTGCACATACTACTCATGTATAAATCCAAGCATCCATGAACATGGTATGAGAGTCTTCCTTATGTGCAACACAATTATAATAGAGATCTCCATAGCTCGACTGGCCACCAGCTCTTTCAAGTGGGACTGGGATTTCAACCATTGTGTCCCATTGATGTTGCAATTCCTCTTGTAACTAAATAGTCATAATCTACACATGTTCCGTCTGAAGCTAATAAATCCACTAGGTTTATTGAAGACATCTAGCACATCCACCAACAGGTTCATGAGATCCTTAATAAATCCAATCCCAAGTACAAAAAACATCATGATCAACGTAAGGCGCCAGATAAGCTTCAAGTGGGTGACAAAGTTTGGTTGAATTTGCAGTAGGAACACCTTATTGGATTCCATCAAAATCTTTGACTACTTTGACATGTGCCTTATACCATCACCAAGACTATGGGTGACAATTATTTCAAGCTAAGTATTCCCCCATTCCTTGGTATGCACCTAGTATTCAATATGGGCCACCTTCGACCATAATTTCCACCATTGTTAGATACATCAAACATTGTTAAACAATTGACACCAAAAAATATCGACCTAGATTTCATTGAATAACACACGAATGATCAGATCATGGACACACAAATTAGGAACACTCACTAGCAGAGGATCCAACCGTATCAGGTTATCAAAGTTAGCCAACCCTTGCATCAAGGCAAGTGGCTCACCAGGGACCAAATTCAACAAAAGTTTCCCCATCTCATGGAGACACTGAACACAATGGGGGACAATTGCTTCCTATGGCCACCCACCTATTCCACATATCCCTCCAACAATTTTTCCTTTGAGTTTCCGATTTTCCAGCATACTATCTATTTTTATCATTTTTCGAGTCCTAAACTTATAGATCCATTTTGAGGCCCTAAATAATGTTGTTTTATAAAATGGGAAATTCAAATTTATTTTCCTTGGATACATATTTTTAACTAGGTAACTTACGCACAAAACAAAGATCATATGCCAAATTTACGACCCTGAGAATTTGATGTTCGATCTAACCCCATAAAAGAATTGTAGCTTGTAGAATTTAGAGAAATGGGACTTTCTATAGCTTGAAAACCTTAGATAAAATCGATTTTAGGTAGCTTGTAGACCAGAAAAGTATAAATTTCTATAACCCGCAGAGCTCAAAGAAAGGTGGCTTTCTATATCTCGCAAAGCTCAGAAAAATATGACTTTTTGTAGCTCACAAAAAGGTGAATTTCTTTCTTGGAGAAAAATTAATCAACCACTTGTGGAGCATACCCGAGACACTTTTAGAGCATACTTTTGAGGGAAATACCTTTACATCTTTTAGAGATTGGAATTGGTTCTTGAAGTTGATCCTTTGCAGCTAATTTGGAGCGTTGTTGGAGTTGTTCTAGGAAGCCTTGTTGAAGCATTATTGTAGCTTATTGAAGAAATATTTGGAGTACACTTGTTTAAGCCTCTTGAATACATTATTGAACCATTATTGAAGATATTCTTGGAGCATTGAACATTGTTGAAGAAGAACTTGGTAAAACATTGTTGAAGACCTTGTTGGAGTATTGTGGGCACCCCTTAAAAACATGAAGAACCTTGGATACACTTTCAATGAACCTTAAATCCTTGCTGGAGTTGACCTTGAATTGAACCAAACTTTGAAGTATCTTGGAGGTCATTTGTAGTGGCTGTAGAAGCACTTGTTCAAGTACATATTGGAGTATTCTATGAAGGATTTTTTCGAGTAGTATTGGAGACATACTTTAAAGCATTGTTGAAGTATTATTTGAGAGATCTTAATGTTATTTTTGTGCCCCATAGAAGCCCACTATTGTTATTATTGTGCCCTTACATTATTATTGTTAGGTCGGCTCTGATTATATTATGACCCCTTAGACTCCTATATATGAAAAGGAGGTATTGTAATTTGTATCATCCAAGAATTGTTCATCTGTGTAGTAAAGGAGGTAACCCCTCAAAGAGGCTGATTTTTAAGTCATTGATCTAACTTTTCTATCTTTTTGTGAGTTGGTTTCATAACATTTGGTATCAGAGCTTTGGATTCTAGGGTTTCGCTGCTCCAAATTAGTCATCGTGGAATTTTCAATATAACTTTTTTATACAAAGTTTCAAAAGCTTAAACAAAAACGAATTTGATCTGAAATTGTTCTGAATCTTGGGTCCAAATTTTAGATCTTTTCTCGCTATACTTTCGAAGATATGATCTGAGGAAGTTAGAGATTTTGCAGGATCCCGAATTATATCTCAAATAGGTAGCCTGGGGAAAATCATCATAACTTTATTTCTAAGCATCAAATTGAAATTTAGTAAGAAGTTACAGAACAAGGATGGCCTGTAGTTTTTTGTATATCAGTTTCAGGTCCGAAGGTTTTGAAAATGACACGTGGAACTTCGTACAAGTTCACTCTACTCAAAAAGTATATAATCAGGTCATATTGGGAGATTGGGCATAACCCTTTCTTGGAGAATCCAATTTCAATCAGACTAGTGGCATTGGAAAGAGGACGCATAGGGTTACCATAGGTCGAAATTTCAGACCTTGGAGATCCAAAATTGCAGAGATACAATAGATTCAAGATCAAGCTCCTAGAATCAAGAAAAAGTGATAAGGAAGTTTGATGGCAAGGATCTGGTAAATTGGATACTACAGATGGAACAATATTTTTATCTACATGATGTACAATTGCTACAAAAGGTACTTATTTCATCTTTATATTTCTAATTGAATCAATTTGTATGGTATAAAGGGCTTTGTTCTCATAAACCACTTGTCACTTGGTCAATTTTCACGGAGAGAATGATAGCACATTATGAGGATACAAAGAGAAACACCTTCTTTAGCCAATTGATAAATCTCAAACAAAAGGACTCAATGGGAGAGCACATTGAGGACTTCGAAAAAATTGAATATAAGAGTAAATGACATTCCAGAGAAGCAAAGGATTGATGTCTTCATAGGGATTTTAAAGGATAACATTCAACATGAGGTTCGTCTTTGGGAACCTGATTCATTGGAGAAGGCATTCAGGTTGGCAAGAAAAATTGAAAGTGGAATTATGGAAACAAGTAATCCTACCACTCTCAACTATAAATATGAAAGTGTTTTTTCCTTTAGCATTCCACAACCTACAAGGTTTACACCACAACAATTGGAAGAAAAAAGAGAGAAAGGGCTTTGTTACATTTGTGATAGCGAATACACTAAAGGTCATAGTGTTGAGAAGAAATTATTTTACATAGATTGTGAAGACGAGGAAGAAAAGGATAAAGAAACATCAAAAGAAGAGGATATACGCCAGGAACCAACCCCAGAGAAAGAAGAAATGAATCTCATCAAATCTTGTAAAGCATTGGCAAGAATTACCACTCCTCAAACTCTCAAGGTAGAAGGACATATCAAGAAGAAAAATGTTCAAGAAGTGAAAGATCACATCAAGCATTAAGAAATGAATCTAACCATATATTGTAATTCATTGGCGGGAATTACCACTCCTCAAACTATCAATATAGAAGGAATATCAAGAAGAAAAATGTAATAGTGTTGATTGATTCGGGCAATACCCATAATTTATTCATTGTAAGATAGAAAAAGAATTGAATTGCTTCCTGTATCCAGCACCAGAGTGTCAAGTGATGATTGTAAATGGAAGAACCATAAATTGCTCTGGAAAGTGCCATAATATAAAGCTATCCATGGGAGAATATGTTTTGAATAGTCCAATGCTTTCCATTCTAATGGTTGGTGCTGATGTTGTACTAGGAGTTCAATAGCTACAATATTTGGGTACGATAGCTTTTAATTTTCAAGAACGTTTCTTGAAATTTTTTTGGGAAGGAAAGGAAGTTGAATTAAGGGGTATCGAAGGGAAACTGGGAAAGATAATCAGCTCTAACATTGTGACAAAGAATCTAAATAAAGAACAACGAGGCGTAATTCCACATTTATGTTCACTAGAGGTTCCCACATTGAAATCATCTATTTCTCGAGATCTCCAAAATGTTTTTGGCAATCATTCTAAGTTATTTGAGACTCCCAAAGGCCTCACACCTATTTTTGATCATGATCATGCTATTCATTTGATTCCGGGAAGTGTTCCTCCAAACATTAGGCCTTATAGATATCCATATGCCCAAAAGAGTGAAATTGAAAGTATGGTTGCAGAAATGGTAGAGGCTGGTATAATTAAACCTATTCAAAATTCTTTCTCTCCTCTAGTAGTATTGATTCACAAGAAGGATGGGTCATGGTGCATGTTTCCGGATTATATAGATCTGAACAAACTCACTATTAAAGATAAATTTTCCATCCCTGTTATTGATGAATTATTGGAAGAATTGCATGGATTAATTTAATTCACCAAGTTGGATCTTCGTTCAGGACATCATCAAATTAGAATGAAGACTAAATACATTCCAAAAAATCATTATTGAAGAAATATTCATTTTCATGGATTCCAGAAGCAACGAAGGCCTTTGAACATATTAAAGAGGAAATGTGTCAAGCACCGGTCTTAGCTACACCAAACTTCATAAAAACCTTTATTGTGGAATATGATGTCTCAAGAAATGGAATTGGTGATGTTTTAACACAAGAAGAAAAACCCATTGTTTTTGAAATTCGTCCAATCAAAGGAAAGTATTTACACAATGCTATTTATGAGAAGGAAATGTTGGCAAGGCTACATGCACTTAAGAAATGACAACCTTACCTAATGAGAAGATTCCAGTTCAAACAATATTGCCAGAACTTGACGATGAAGGAAAAATCACATTGGAACCTGGAGCAGTCACAGAAACAAGACCCTGAAATCTATGAAATCGATCAATTTCAGAGTATCTCATCAAGTGGAAGAACTTACCCACAGAAGATTCCACATGGGAGGAAAATAATTTTATACAGAAGCATCCAAAACTACTCAAGCATTGAGGACATCACTTTTTAAAGGAGAGGGGCATGTTATGTCCCTATACTACTAGTGTAACCCCTTATTGTTATTAGTGCAACCCCCTTATTATATTGTTGTGCCCATGTAGTCCCCATATTGTTATTATTGTGCCCCATAGAAGCCCACTATTGTTATTATTATGCCCTTACATTATTATAGTTATGTCGCCTTTGATTATATTATGACCTCTTAGACTCCTATATATAGAAAGGATGTCTTGTCATTCATATCATCCAAGAATTTTTCATCTGTGTAATGTAAAGGAGGTTTCCCCCTCAAAGAGGCTGATTTTTGAGTCATTGATCTATCTTTTCTATCTTTTCTTGAGCTGGTTTCATAACAGCAACAATGAAGCCACCTTAAAGGATTAAAGCAAGTAGAGAGGGTTGGAGCCCTAGAGGATTGGAGTCCTCATACAAGGTTGGATCTTGGATTGAATTTTGAGGATTGGACTCATTGAGACTAGGTTGAAACCTGGTTTGGTATTTAAGGATTGGAGTCCTCATTCAGGGTTGGAGCCTTAAAGGAGTTAGAATTTTATTGTACATGTTGGATCTTGATTATTTGTAAAAGTATTCGAGTTCTATTCATTTTTATTAATAAAATTATTTCCTTATTGTACATCTTATGTGTAACGAACTGATATTAAATGTCATAATATAAAAATTGTAAAGAAATATATATTCACCCCCCCACCTCTTAGTATTTCCAACAATTTGTATCAAAGCTAGTACCTTCAAGCATAGTCTAACAATTGGAAGGTAGATCTTATGAACACAAATAGAAAAGTAGAAGGAAAGGCTCCAAACCTTTTGAATATATCTCCTCCCTGGTCATGAAATCAAAAGTAAATTAGGTTGGTAAAGCTCTCTCATTTGATGGAATAAACTATGTGTCATGGAGCAACAAACTGGAATTACTTTTTATGGATCTTGGTTGTGAAGTGTGGGAATATTTTTTTATTGGAAACACAACTACAGATGAGTCAAAGAATATAATACAAAATCAATGGAAGCAATATTGAGTGGTCTATCAGATTCTATAAAAGGCAAGGTGGGCCAATGTTGCTCATATAAAGGACTTTGCCAAAAGATACAAAAACTTCAAGAAGAATTTGGTTGTGTGCCTGCGAAAATAGAACTAGAGCATGTAAAAAAAGAGCAGAAGGATGATCATGAATCAAGGAATGATCGAAAGATAAAAAATAGGCTCAAAAATTAAAGTGCTTGTAATCTACCAAAATTGGCACCATATCATAGTGTTGATCGTCCCAATTCCAATGCCACTTGGATCACCTTAATCAAATGTTGTGTGAGAGAGTTATGACATTCTGAAGTTTTGGCCAAATAACTAAAAAGTCAAACAACAAGGTTGATTGGGCTACTAACTAGGCAGTGACATCATGTTGACATCAACATGCTAACAGGGCATGCAAATGACAGTGGACCAACGGAGGCTCAACAAGTGGTAGATTCGTATGAGGTTAGATGAAGGAATTTTATTAGCTAAAGGGTTTCATAGTGGACCAATGATAAGGTGCCACATGGACCAATGAGAGGGTTCAACCCCTAAACCTCCTACAACACAAGTCAGCGTCTTAACGCCAAGCCATACCATAGGTTCTTATTATATATGAAGCCTTGATTATATTTAAATAAATATTGTTGGCACGTTGGGAGAAGGGGGAAGGGCACTAGCTCCCATCCCGGATTCATATGCATCCAACGTAACCATGTGAAGGAGCCAGCAGAGGGGGCAGGTGGATAGGCCCTGGCCCCTAGTTCTCAGTGACAGTTATGATCACATGTCAGGGCTAAGTCAGCGAGGGCAAGTGGTTAGCCCCATCCCCCAACCATATTATGTCACGAGACAAGAACCTAATGGGGTGGGAGTTATGCTAGCACGGGTGGGCGGTTAGCCCTAACCCCTAGCCATATGATGTGCCATGTGACCTGACCTGATGCTAAGGGTTATTACCAAATTTAATGAGGATACAAAATGTACCATTAGCAGTGGAATCAGTGTTGGTCCCAAGAAAAATTTTCACTTGATGATTTGTCAAAAGGGTGAATGATCCAAATGGATCCTAGAATTCTCTCTAAGTCTTCAAAACCTCTTAAAATCATGCCAAAGATCAAAATGATCACATGAGAAAAGCCCTTAGAATGGCGAAAAAAAAATATTGGGAGGGCAAAAGCACGTGAAAACAGTGAAAAACAGAGTATCGGGGGCATGAACAGTGAATGCACAGTAGCTGTCAGATCTGGCTGATCAACAGTCCAGATCTGATTGGAAAATCAAAATCGGCACAAGCAGACAATGGATATTGGCGTAAACCATCTAAAACTTGCGATGGCGACCGGTGAAGTCAACTAGGATCCGAATGGCCCACGTTGCATCGCAGGATCACTATCAGAGATTACAAGAGTGCTTACAATGGCCCAGGGTTATCGTGATGTGTGATTGCGATCAATCGCATCGCAATATGGCAATCGGGGCTACACAAAGGAGCGAACTATATACGCATACATATATGCGATCTGATGAACCAGACCTGATTGTTATATAAATATTAGTTCATAAGATTTGAGATCCGCAGAAAAGGCATTTTTAATGTATTTTGCGTATTTCATTTATTAAACAAAATACAAAGGATGAAGCACCGATGTGATAATCCAGACAAGAAAGGGTTCCTTAAAGCTGTTGTATATTATTTCACATCCACTATAAGCCATTTTTATGTTGTTTTCACGATTTTTAACGTATTTTTAAAATACAAAGGAGCAAGGCCGAAGGGACTTGCGATAACGATGAGGACGAACCCAATAGAGGAATAGACCATATTTAAGGACTTTTGAAGCCCGAAATGAATAGTTTTTTGGAAGAATTTCACACTGTTGCAGTGTTTCTCTATGTAAAATAGAAAACAATCATTTTTGGCATTCTAAAGGATTTCAAATGCCCGATGACCTATTCCGTTATAGTACAGGTGGCGACCATCCTTGGAAGCATTTAGAAATTATTGCTAATGCTTAGAAATGGGTCTGAGCAGATAGAGGTCGGGGAGACAAAAAGCCAAGAAGCTGAAACGAACAGGCAGCACAGTTTGGCTTTAAATCCATGGAAAAACAGAAGACAGAGTAGGCAGTACCAAGACAGAGCTAAGATAGAGACAGAGAGTGATTAAGAGAGTCTGTGTACTCAGAGAAGGCTTGAGAGGTTCAAGAAAACTCTTACTATTATATCTGTGGTATATTGAGTCTCAAATTGAGCTCATACTATTGTAAAACTCTGCTTGAAGACATAATAGAGAGGCCACCACTGAAGGCTAGACCAGGAGATGTAGCCCAGGAGTATTGGGTGAACTCCTCATTAAATTTGTTGTGTTATGTGTTGTCTATTATGTTTTTGTTTACTGCTTCATTTTCTGTGTATTTCGAAATCTTATTGATCCATTGCATAAAATAACATAGACAAATCCAAGCACATGAGTCTGTAATACCTTATTATTTGTCTTAGATCTCATTTTTAGATCAAGTGGTATTAGAGCTTTAGGTTGCTAAGGTTAGACAATCTTGTGCTAAATTGGTGAATGATAACTAGGTCAAAGCTCAAATTAGGAGAAGGCGAATTGGTTGAAGCTAACCCAGAAATTGGTAGAGTCTATCCTAGGAGGGAAATGGCAAAAGAAAATCCCTTGGAATTAGAATCACGGTTCATGGACAGTTTTATGAACATGAGAGCCATGGTAGAAGAGATGTATTGAGAATTTAAGAAAGGTCAAAGCGAAGATTCTTCAACCTCCAAACATGACAAAGGAATAAAAGAATCTCTTCTAGATGGCCATTATGAAGGCAAAGGGAAAGGAAAAGAGGCTCCTCTATCCACACCTCCTAATAGCCCCGAAAATAAAAAGAAGAAAACATCTTTGATTAAATAAGATGTTAAATTTTATTTGCCAATATATGATGAAGAATTAAATGAAGAGAAGCTAGATAAATGGATTAGACAGATTGATGTGTATTGTAGGGTGCAGAGCATTAATTCAGATAGGAGTAAAATTCAGCTGGCCAGCCTATGCCTTGGAGGAACTGCCTTGGTATGGTGGGAAGGCAGGACACAAGTTGACTTGAAGACGCATGGTAAAATTCTTTCTATCTGGAGTGAATTTGTTTTTGCAATTAAAAAACAATTCTATCCACTAGCTTATATGCAACAAGCTATGATGAGTTGGCAAACTCTTCGCCAATTGAAAGGGCAAAGTGTACAAAGCTATACCCAGGAATTTAGAAAAAGAGCTTTGATTTTAGGAATTTCTTTAGACACACTTGAAACTTTGCTGAAGTATATAGGTGGTATGCATAGTTATTTGAGGCACACCATTCTCATGTTTAACCCTACTAGCATGGATGAGGTATCTATTCAGGCTACCCATCTAGAGGCTAGAGGCAAGAATGTGAACCCAAAGATTGGGAGATCATCAAAACCCACTGCAAGCAAGAACAAGGAAAAGAGGAAGAAAAAATTGAAAGAGAGGAAGGAAAATGTTGTACAGAAGGCCAAACCTTCATACACTCACTGCAAGAAGGATGGAAATGATGATGAACATTGTTGGTCTTTGCATCTAGAGCTGAAACCCAAGAAGTTTGATGGAAAGAAGAAGAAGGTTGCTACTACTGTACAGAAAGATTTGGGGTCATACTTAGGCGATGAAACAACAATCACAACTACAGGTATACAAGGTAAAACTTCTGAAGCATCTACTAGTAGTTCTGTCCAAACTATTGATAGTGAAGAAAATGAGAGGAAAAGACATGAGCTTTTTCATATTAGAGTTATTTCCAAGCATCAAAAGATTGATACTTTGTTTGATAGTAGCTCACAACTTAATTTCTGAAGCAATTGTAAAGAAGCTGGGATTACTAACCACACCTCACAAGAAGCCATATCCATTAGGTTGGGTATGTGATAAAGCAAAGCTACAAGTGACTAGACAATGTAAACTTAGGTTTGCCATTGGTTCAACATTTGTAGATGAGGTTGAGTTAGATGTAATTCCCTTGGATATATGTGGAATTGCTTTAGGAAGTCCTTACTTGTATGATAGAAAAGCCATTTTCTGTAGAGCAAAAAATAAGTATCAACTAACCAAAGATGGAATAGAATATATTGTAAGAGCTCACAAGCTCAAAAATAATTATACTCTCATAATCTCAGGGCAAATGAAAAGGATTATAAATTCATGGAAGCAATTTTTACTAATGGTTGTAAAGGAAAAGAAACCTGATAAAACCAATGGATTTGAGGGTTGCGATGCTAAATAGAAAGCTGATTTAGAATAAAGTTGTTTTAGAATTTGATATCCTATTTCAAGAACCTAAAGGTCTGCAACCCAAAAAGGAAATTGTACATGATATTCATTTGCAACAAGATGCGCCATTTCCTAACATCAGAATGTACAGGTTATCCGCTTTAGAGAATGCAAAAATCAAGAAGCAGGTACAGGAGCTGCTCGAGAAAGGGTTCATAAGACCAAGCACATCACCATGTGGATCTCAAATCATGTTGGTGGGGAAGAAAGATGGTTCGTGGAGGATGTGCATTGACTACATATGTTATAGCTCCAAATATCACTATTATGGTTTTTGATGCTGCACTCATGGCCTAGGGCAACCCCTCCTTCCAGACCTGGTCCCAAATTTAAAAAACAATGTTTTATTCCCTGTATACGCGTGTATATTGTCCTGAGTTAAACACATGTATACGTGGGTTAGTATATACCCAACCCGTGTATATGTATTAAAACACTTAAAAAAATATAAAACTCCTTATTTTCGGGCGGAGATCGCGGGTTTTACCTGTTGATCACCTGTTAATTCCCGTGGCCCAACTATTCCCAACCAATTCCTAACTAAAAAACTACTTTGGGATTGGTATAAAAAGACATCAAAGGGAAGGCCTAAGGGAGGAGAGAAGAGAGAGAAAGGTTATTATACTGATATTTTCCCCTCACCAGGTCTGAAGACCCTTGTGCCTTTTGCACTTCCCCCATTTGTACAGGAAACCCTTGTTTCCTTGTGATTTGATGTTCATCCACTAGTTATGGCATCATGGAGTGAGTCTTGGAAGGAGATATGCTAGAGGCTTGAGGCTGGATGGATTCGGAAGGAAGCTTTGCTTGGAGCCCGCGAAAGGTTACTCGGGTGATATTACTCCTTTTGTACATTCTATTTGTCGTATAAAGAAACCGTCGGTTCCTGATATGCTTTCTTTTATGTTATGATGTTCAGTTTGAATTTCCTTATATGAATGGTGTTTAAAGTTCATAACTAACTTCCTCTTTTATAACATAAAGATGATTTTTGTATAAATCTTTGTCCATATACTGCTGCATTCTTTGGAATTGTTTGTTTTGCAGGACAAAGGAGTGAAAGGGACGTGAAGAAGGGTTTGCAGTCTTGAGGAACTTCTCGAACATAGGACCTGAGGTACGTCCTTCATACTTTAGAATTTGCTTATTATAGTGTAATGGCTGTGTGAGTGCGTGCTTCTTTGTTTAGAAAACTTTCAGTCTGCTAGGGTTTCCACCCAAAATCCCTAGGGGAGAAAATCCCTCAACAGAATTGGCGACTCCACTGGGGACAACACTCTTGTTGTTCCTAGTTTGGGTGTTTGTCAAGCCAATCAGGGCTCAGTTGCTTGTTCGTTTGTTGTTACTGTTTTGTCTGTTCTTGACTTCTAAGTTTGCCAATTTCTTTAGTTTGTTTTTTATTTTTCTTGAAATATTATATATACGAAGTTTTCCTTAGTTACAGAAGCGTATAAACGCTTGTTTCCTGAAGTAAACCCGCGTATACGCAGGTTTCCTTAGGCACAATCACGTATACACGCAATCTGCACTAAGTACAGTCGCGTATATCTTGCAACTTTCAAGATTTATAAATTTTGTCTCTGAAGTTTGTCTGGTGTTTTGAGTCAGTTTGAAACAGTCATTTTTTCCAGTATCAATTGTCTGTGTTACAACAAGCGTCTTACTCCAATTTCTCTCTGATTATAAGGAGTTTTGGTCTTGTTCTGTGTTTGCAAACGTCATCATCTTTTTGCTAAAAGCACGCAAGATTTCTTGATTGGAATCTTGGCTGCTCTGATTTATCAGAGCAGAAAGATTGTTATCAATCTTTGTGTTCAACTTTGCTTTTGGTGACTTTTTTGTTTGCTTAACAAAATCACTTTTTGTGACCATTTACTTCTTGATTTCATCAAAGTTGTCAATTGATGCTTTTTTGAAATTGTCTTTTTGATCTTTTTTGGTCTTTGTTACCAAAGCTTTCATTGCTGCTTTCGGTTGTTAAAAATCGTCTTTAAACACATTTGTTTTTGTCAAGTTTTCATTCATTGTATGGTGTCAACTTGCAAAAGTGTTTCTTGCTTCTTGTTTCAATCGCAAAGTTTCAGTTTTTGTTGAGAGCATTTTTGAAAAGACTTTCTTGTTGCTACTTTGAAGAAAACTTTTTGAAAACTTTTTGTTTTTCTTTCTTGAACTTGCTTTTCATTTGGTTTCCTTTTGGTGCGTGAAAGTGCTTTATGTTTATCTTGAGTTTTGTTTTTAGTATTTAGACGAAATGAATGATAGCATCCCATATTCAATCTAGATATTGTAAGTGGCAAAAGAAAATTTGATAAGCAAAGCAACTTTCATTTTTTGTTTTAGAGTTGTTTTCAATCTTGCATCAAGCATTTAGTTGTTTCATTAGGATAGATTTGCATCTCTTTAGGCATAAATAGTTTTGTTAACTTTTGAGTGTGAAGTGTGAATTAAAGAAAAGAAAAGAAAAGTTTATTTCATTAGAAGTTTCCTTTCGAACCCTATAGAAATTACTCTTCATCGAAAAACAATGACAAAGTGCACATGCATATAGTTAGGTTTTATTAATTTCTTTTGCGTCGAAAAAAAAAACACCACTAGTTTCACTTCCATCATCCCTTGACTTAAAAAACAGCCCTTAAAATCAAGCGCTAACTAAAATTTACTAGAACTTTTTCTTTTAAGTTAAATATACCAACAAGTTTTAGGATTTTAGGGCCTTGGATTAGGTGAGTGGAGAGTTAACTCTCCAAGGCCATATTAAACGTCAAACATAGGAGTCTGATTAATGAGAGAAAATCCAATAGCATTAGGAAGACCAGGAAAGCTCCAGATCTAGGAATTAATCACGAGGGTCTGTGAAGACAGGGAAGAGAGATACCCCCTTTCCTACTTGTCTGAACTTACCTCACGACTGTTCCGCCTGGCTTCTGCGACGAGTTGGTATCCATAGTTGCTTCTCCTAGGGAACTACATAGGTGGCTGCGGAGGGGAATCCCGTGGCACCTGAGGTCGACATTGCGTCACTCTCAGCTGCACTACTGGAGGGCACCCTTGTGAAGCTTGGGGGCTTGCATCGGCGCAGACTGTTGTTAGGAGGTCAGCGTAACTTCCTCTGATACCTTCGCTGGTAGGCCTGGGCCCTCATCATCCCAGACTATCTTTGGAAGGCCCCTTATTTTTCACTTTCTCGTATTTTGGTGTCCGGTCCTAATCACCCGGAGCGGAAATACTTGAGATTGTTTGACTAGCTGTATCTTTAGGGACTTTATAGTGGGTACTCTATGCTCTTAATTGGCCTAGCTTTAAATTTTTTGAGTCTTTAGTTAGATTTTAAACAAGAAATTCAAAGTGGCTGACCGATCTCTTAGACGGTCTCGAAGACTTCGTGGTCTTTCACCACCGAGTTTAGAGCCTTCCCTGAGAAGGCACAAAGGTAATAATACCGGTGGGTTTCGTCCCACGGCAATTGACGCATCGGGGATTGATCCTCCCATCGGGGGCATTAGTATTGAAGCAAGGACTGGTACTTTCGTAGAACAAGAGAGGAACACTCCAGTTCTTTCTCAAGTTCGCTTACAAGCGGAGGATAATATTGAGGTAGAAGAACTTTCAGAGTCGTTAGCGGCTCCGAATTCTCCTCTACCATCCAGTCATCCACACATATTGCAATACGTTGGAACTCTGACACATAGACCGTCAAGTCCAGGTTACGCTACGCACTTACCTTCAATGACCACTACTGGAAGCATGGCTTCTACAAGTGCTACGACTGTACAGACTCCCATATCTGTACAAGGGGGTGGGACTATATCCATCCCCTCCGTCTCTTTATTCGGATCTTTTGCTAGCACTTCTTTTGTTGGGTCTACATCCATCCCATCCATGAGTGGAAATTCCCAAACCAATGCTTTTGGTTCTGGATACTTCCCATTTGGCGCCCATTCACAGGGCATTCCTTCAGCTCCGTTCGGGGCCGCCACGTCCATGATGAGTGGGTCAGCTTCATTCCAAGGTTTTCCATTCGGAAGTGGTCATATACCACATTCCAACCCTACAATAGGATCTATGCCTTTTTCTTCGGTAGGACAAAGCAGCAATCATTTCCAAGGTTGGAATAACCCTGGGCTTAGTAGTGCTGGAACTGGGAATCCATTCTACAGCTAATATGGGAATAGGCCGTATACTACGGTTAGTTCATTCCAAAGTATTCCTCCCCTAGCTGCAGCTTGGAATCCATATCAGGGGTTTTCAACTCTTTACAATCCTTTAGGAGGAAACTTTGCTGGGTATGGTGGATATACGACCGGAGTTGGTCAAACTCCAAGTGTTGCTGGGTCACAAGGCTTGCCTTTTGGCTCAGCGGGTTCTACTGGTTACTTCGGGCAGCCTGGTGCCTTTCAAAATCCAGGCCAATCTTTTCAGAGCTTCAGGAGTGCCGCCCAGTTAGGGTGGAATCCCCAAGCTCCTCCTAGGCTTCCGTTTCTGGCAACGTTGAACTTGCCAGACCTCACTAAGTTAACTAACGACCCAATCAAGTATAATCCACCCTGGCCTCTGGTCCCAACTAAACTCCCTTCAGATATTCCAAAATTCGAAGGGAAGAGTGGTGAGGATCCGGGCAACCACGTAACCACGTTCCACTTATGGTGCTCATCGAACTCCCTGATCGATGACTCGGTTAGGTTGAGATTATTTCAATGCACCTTGACTGGTAACACGGCCAAGTGGTATATAGAGTTGCCTGGGGGCATCTTTACATCATTCGCCGACTTAGCCAATATTTTCTTGAACCATTTTTAGTTGCCTGTTCGGTATGATGCCGGAAACGAACTACTGGCCACTTTTCGTCAGGATAGGGCAACTCACATTTTTTATCACATTCAGGAATGGAGATGGAGAAAGAGGCTCATTAAAGCCGAAATCCCTCCGAAGTACCGTCTTGAGTGGTCTTGAAGTCTTTAATACCTGAGATCTCCAAGGATGTCTCCATGTTTGGGGTCTGTTCTAAGGAGCAAGCCATTTTTAGGGCCCAACAATTAGAATTAATCTACTCTTAGTCTGGGATCCTAAAAAAATACTTGCCAGATGCTCCTGGGTCTAAGGTTGACATAGCTAAGCCGAAGCCAGGTCCCCACGCGGATGGTATTGTTGGGTCAGTAGACACAAATACGGTGAACTTGTTGAATCAATTACAACAGTTGTCTTTACAAAATGCTTCTAACAACCAAGTCACATCGTCTAACCCTTCTGCTTCCCAAACTTCTTCGATTAATGTCGTCCAATCTGATAACCCCAAGGGAAGTCAAAATTCCAATGGGAAAAAGAAAGGACGAGGTAAGAAAAAGAACCAGGATGGGAAGCCTGATGCAAATAAATCCGGAAATAATGCTGGTGGAGGTAGAAATGAGTCGAAAAAGAAAGTCAAGTTTCCATGCAAGTTGTGCAGTGGAGACCATTTAACTCATCCTTGCCCCAAGATTGAAGATGCTCAGTGCTTGTTAGGGTAGCAAGGGACTTCTAGTTCCCAAGCTGTGTTGACCAACCCTTTTCCCCAAGGGCAGCAACTTCTTGCTGGTGTGAGTTCAAACCCTGGAACCTTTGCAGGGGGCAACCAGGAAGGGGAAAATCATCGAATGTTTTCATGATGGTTTCCAACGTCCATGTGGCTACTCGGTCACGTGATTATGGTGAAGCCAAAACTTCCAAGGATAAGGCTGTTCCCGGAAGTACTTACCTTCATATCGAGCGACCCCCTGTCGAGACTATACAACGAATACCGAAAGGTTCCGCTAAACGCACGACGATTAATCCTAATGCTAGGGCCGCCCAGAATTAATCCATTTTGGAGGATCTATCTCAGAGTCTGTGCACCATGTCTGCTTTAGAGGTTCTCCAGTTGTGTCCGGCTCAGAGAAGTGCTTTAATTTCCGTGATTGGGGTAGTAGATCCAACTAATTCTTTAGTGCTCACTTTTGACATGTTAAATGTCAAAAAGTGACTCCCTCATCACATGGCTTTTCAAATAAAGTCTACATACCAGAAAATTAACATTTTTCGAACCATCATTGATGAAGGGGCTTCCACGTGCGTCATGTCGATGTCATGTTGGAAGGCTATTGGATCACCTTCGGCCGTTCCTTCACCTACCGTCTTGACTGCATTCGATGGCCATTCTCATAAGCCGCATGGGATTATCCCGACCTTTCCTATATGTGTTGGGGGGAAGGTCATTAATATTGAAGTAGAAGTCGTAGATGCTAACCTAGACTATAATATCCTCCTAGGAAGGAACTGGGTATACGAAATGGATGTCGTTGTTTTGACTCTGTTTCATGTCATTTGATTTCCTCATGAGGGGAAAATCATAAAGGTTGATCAATTGGATTATTGTCCAGTTGATCCTCAAGAAAGCTCTGACTTTACTGTTCCCTTAGTGGATAACCCTCACCCGCCTACTGAGAATCTAGGAGTAGGGATGCATTCCTCGTTGATGGGTACTTTTGAGTTTCCCTCTCCTATCGCTAAAATGAATGCCATTTCGTCATCTAAGGAGTTTTCTCGAGATGGGTTCTTTCGAACTCGTTATCTTTCAGACCCTTGGGCCTTGCCTTCACCTACAACCACATTAGTGGAAGGAAAAGATAATGGAATGGCATTTCCTATATCTGCAGCTGAGCTTAGATATCAGTCTATCGTGAACTCTGTAGATGACCATTCTACTCCTTTTTCTGAAGAGGAGTGAGATGGCGATGTGGCCCCCGCTTGGAGCCTTGATTCTACTTCTGCTTTGGACTGCTTGGATTCAGTTTTACCATCAAAAGAAGAAATTCTTGAAGCAATGATGGGTATAGGTCGACCTTGGGAAGATTTACACCATCATTCATACTTTCTTCCTCCATTGCAGGAAGTAGAATCTAGATTCTCCGAGTTCTGTTCTAATGATGTTTGTATAGTGTCAAACCCTTTGGCTCCAGCACACGTTCGTGCCAAAGATAATATGTCGGTGATTTCAAAAGAAACACCTATAAACATCTCTAGGGACCCTAACACAATCGAGAATCTCTTCATCGAAATTGAGTGTTCCCCTGAAGAAATTCAAATTTACACCGACCTGTTCAAAGAACTTCGGCATGTATTTGCTTGGTCTTATGAGGAAATGCTTGGCATTGACCCATCTATAGTTCAACATGAGATCAAGACGTATGAAAACGCCAAACCATTCCGTCAGAGGCTTCGGCCGGTCAACCCTAGGAAAGCAGCAACTATCAAAGTGGAAGTGGAGAAGCTGCTAAAGGTGGGTTTCATATACCCTGTTGCTCTTACTGATTGGGTTTCTAATCCAGTCCCTGTAGATAAAAAGCAAGGAACAATCTGAGTATGCATCGATTTTAGGGATCTAAACAAGGCTTTTCCTAAGGATAATTACCCCACGCCATTTATTGATCAGATTATCGACGAGTGTGTGGGTAATTAGATTTTTTCCTTCATGGATGGATTCTCTGGTTGTAGTCAAATTTCTATCCATCCTGAAGACCAACATAAGACAACCTTTATATGTCCCTGGGGTACCTTTGCATATAGAAAGATGCCTTTTGGTCTTAAAAACGCTGGAGCTACCTTTCAGCGGGCCATGTCATATGCTTTCCACGACATCAAGCATGTCATCAAAGCGTACTTAGATGATCTCGCTGCTCATTCTCGAAAGATAATTGATCACCCTATCCACCTTCGAATGGTCTTTGAACGATGTCATTTTTATAAAATCCGGTTGAATCCCAACAAGTGCGATTTCGCAGTTACATCTGGTCGGTTTTTAGGGTTCATTGTGTCAAATGAAGGGATTCGAGTTGATCCCTTCAAGGTTGAGGCAATAGTTCAGTTGCCTCCCCCGTCCTCAATTCGTCAACTTTAGAGTCTTCAAGGGAAGGCTAATTTCTTAAGGCGGTTTATAGCAAACTATCCCCAGATCACTAAAGGGTTCATGCGGTTGTTACGGAAAGGAGTTCCATTTGTATGGGACAACTTTGTGCAACGATCATTTGATGCTTTGAAAAAAGCACTAGTCTCTACCCCGCTTTTGAGTCCACCGGATTATGGCAGAGACTTCCTTTTATATCTCGCTGCAGCAGAATCAACCATTGGTATGGTTTTGGTTCAGGAGGACGATGCTCTCACCGAGCACATGATTTATTATTTGAGCCAAGGCTTAATAGGCCCTGAACTTCGCTATTCTTCGGTTGAGAAATTGGCCTTGGCAGCTGTCCATGCTGTCCAGTGGCTCCGTCATTACATCTTGCTACGCAAAAATTTTGCCTTAGCAGCGGTCAATCCATTTCAATTTTTCCTCAATAGGCGAGTGATTGGGGGCAAATATAATAGATGGATAGTCATCTTGCAAGAATTCAATCTCGAGTTCTTGTCAACCAAGTCTAAGAAATTCATGGTTTTCGCTGAGCTGATTTCTGAGCTGCCTTGTGGAGAGGATACTGTTTATGAGGAAAGTTTTCTCGATGAACATTTATTCCTCATCTCTTCACTCAACCCTTGGTATGGAGATATCATCGTCTATCTCCAGACTTCGAAGTTTCCCTCTACTTTCTCCAAGGATGAACGTCGTAAATTACGTCACCTGGCTAAAAATTATGTTATCATTGGTGATACTTTATACCGTCGAGGGGTTGATTCAATCCTTTAGCGCTGTTTAACCTTGGAGGAAGCAGAGTCAGTGCTTAATGATTGCCGCAATGGAGCTTGTGGTGGTCATCTATCAGGGCTTGCTACAGCCCAACGCATCTTACATGCCGACTATTTTTGGCCTTCACTTTTTAAAGACTATGTGGAAGCAGTCAAACGTTGCCACCCTTGTCAGATCTTTACTTGAAAGATGCATGCTCATCCAGCTCCTCTTTTTCCCATTGTCACGGTTGGTCCCTTTACTAAGTGGGGTATTGATTTTACAACTTGTAATCTGCCTTCAGCAGCGAATCACAAGTACATTATTGTGGCTGTAGACTACTTTACGAAGTGGGCCGAAGCCATGCCCACTTATAAAAACGATAGTACACGCGAAAACTTTGTTTCTTTTCAATCAGGTTATCTCAAGATTCGGTGTCCCGAGAGAGATTGTCACTGATCATGGCAGTCACTTCCAGAATCAACTCATGTCTGAATTGGCTCTTAAATTAGGTTTCCGTCAAGAGCATTTGTCTCCTTATTATCCTCAGACCAATGGACAAGTCGAGGCAGTCAATAAAACTCTTAAGATGATACTCCAATGGACAATCGACAAAAATCAGTCCAATTGGCATGTCATGTTGTATTCAACTCTTTGGGCATACTGGACCTCCGTAAAGACTGCTACTGGTTTTACGCCTTTTTAGTTGGTTTACGGGATGGAATCTATCTTTTCGATCGAATGTGAAATTCCATCTCTCAAGTTAGCTGTAGAGCTTCTTCCAGAGACTTCGAGTCTCGAAGAGCACCTCATTCACTTGGAACATCTCGATGAGCATCGACGAGATGCGGCCACGATGAATGAGGCTCATAAGAAAAGGGTCAAAACGCAGTATGATAAATCTGTCCGTCCTCGAGTCTTTTCTGAAGGTGACCTTGTCTTGGTCTATGACCAAGATAAAGATGCCTTGGGGGCAGGCAAGTTTAAGCCTATGTGGTACGGTCCTTTCATTATTAAACGAGTTTTAGAAAAAGGGTCGTATGAGTTAATCGATTTTGAGGGAAACAAGCTGGTGGAGCCCCGAAACGGGCTCTACCTAAAGAAGTACTTTTCTTAAGTAGAAGTTAGGCAATGGCTTCTTTGTATATTATGTATATTTGTACATATATCATTGAGAGCTTTGTGATGTCAACACTTTTTGGTCTGCTGTTGCAGGTGTTGATGGATGACTTCGTCTATTTTGGGTTCGCCGATGGAGCTAGTCAGCACACTCGGAATCTCGCTTCCGCAGCTTGGGTACTTTATTATCCAACTGGTCAATTGGTGGTATCAAGAGGCATATGCATTGGTCCTGCTTCGAATAATATGACTGAGTATACTGCCGTGATTAATTTACTATCTGAGGCAATCTCTTATGTGATCGACTCGTTGGTAGTGTATCTCGATTCTCAATTGATAGTGTCTCAATTAAATAACATTTATCGGGTAAGGGATCCATGTTTATATGCCAATATTTAAGAGTGAGGGTTGAAAGATCATTTGTTTATATTAATTATTGACTTCCAATACTCAATTTTTAGTTGATTCTATCGCTAATCAAGCATTAACTGGACATCAATCATTCATCATAAAATCAAGCATCAAAAAGTCAACTGTATATATATTATATATATATATATATATATATATATAATATATATATATTATCTAATTTATTATATATTATATATATATAATTATATATATAATATATATATATATATATATATATATATATATATATCATCATAAAATTATCTCGAGTGTACATATTTCGTCCAAAAATATACAAAATTGGGACTCAAATGCCCATAATCATGTCCGGCATATCTAATGCCCTGGCTCAGGATGAGCAGACAAGTAGGTAACTATCGCATTAGCTACACGCCGAAAAGTGCGAACCCAGTCACGTGGCATGCCAACCACATGACGCTGCATATCCTCAGGAAGGTCCTCTATAGCAGCCATAGGTACTCGACAACTCAGTCTCGTCAAGTGTCGCTGGACGTTGTGTAGAGTCTGTTCTGTCTCAGCAGTCGCCTCTTCGGCTCCTTGGCCGCGTCGTCTGTGCCGTGGGATTCCATCTAGTCGCACTGGCCTAATGTCTGGATCATGATCATTATATTAGTCATTTGAATCTCATCAAAAAATATTTTTCAAAATGCATCATTATATTTGAAAAATCCAAAACAGCATAAAATCAAAAAATCCTTGCCGATCTCGCCCCACGCTGCATCCGGCGGTAATGCTAGGTCAGGATCTCCTCGGAAGTCCAACCCAACGTAAGAGTAGTCGTCTACGGCGATGATCTACTGATCCCACCAGGTGAAGAAATCATCATCGAATGCAGTCCTAGGAACCTCCCCACCCCCAGACGTTTCATCAGATCAGCCCACCGGCCCATGCGTGGATCGCGTGGGGTGCTGATGGAAACTACTACCCTGGGGCAGAGTGCAGGAATCCTCTCGAAGAAGAAAGTGCACAAGATAGTCCCGTAGTCGAAGTTCTTGGTCTGTCCCCTCTTAATGGAAGTGAGCTGACTCTTCATGCTGGCTAGAAGAGGAGTACACCAGTCAAACACTGTAGTGAGACAATCCACTGCCACGCTCATGGTGAGCCGTGATGCCTGATGCAGAGAGGCCGATCCATTCACTCAAGCTATGGTGAACAGGATAATCCTTAGCGATAAACTCGCCACATGTGCAATTGAGATCTGGCTCCCAACTTTCTTGGGATGTCCTAGGCAGTATATCTGTACATAGTCCTCTATCGTGAGGCTACTCCGTGTCCTGCCCCGGGACTGTACTACCTCTCCCCTTCGGGAAAGGCCCGTGATAAAATATATCCTCCACTTCCACTCTGAGTGGCATCTGATCAATCATGAAGGCTTCCCTTATCATCCCAATAGTCAATGAGCATTTCAAGCAATCGCACATTGGCTTTCATGTTCGGCAGTTTGAAGAATTTGAGCAAGCCGCATCCTCATAAAGCATCCAAGGCTTGAGGATCATTCATAACTTCATTATCAACCACTGCATGTTCTCTTTCATGCCATGTGATCGGCATCCTGACAAGAAATTGAAGTTTCAACCATTAGATTTTATTAAAATTAGCTCACGGCATATACACGGGTTACTGTATACACAATCGCGTATAGGGCCCACGTGTACGTGGGTTCCATATTATCAACCCGCGTATACGGCGTAGCGAAATTTTGAACAATACTTCAACGGTGAAACATCAATGGAAAATCTTAAAACTAGTCACAATGAATTGCAAGCTAAGTGTAAGGGTTACCTGGAAGACTTTGAAGAATTTGAACGGTTGAATTTGACACACGAGAAATTTGCTCCTTTTGCTCCAAATATTTTCTCTCCAACTCAAACGGTAACAATGGTGAGTCCAAAATCCTTTTTATAAGTTTTGAAAATGCAATTTTTTTTCAAAATTTCATTTTGTTTGGTCTCATGTGACTTTTAACTTGGGAGCTTGGAGTGTCGAGAATGGTTTGCTTTTCAGGACATTTTCGACATTTTCGACTTTTTCGAGATGGTTCCATGACTGCAGATCCGTCATGGCAGGTATCGTTTTTTCATTGGCATATAGGCTAGGGAGATCATTTTTCCGTTGCATCATGCATACTAGCCTCCATTTGTCGATACATCTACCATAGGGTCGATCCCATCGTGTTATGGTTTTTAATCCATCTTCACTCGCCGATTTTTTAAGTCATGACACGATGGTAGAGCCATCCTTTACATGGGCATCATAGTTAGCACCTCACTGATATTTGTTGCCCATGCTGCTTCAATTTGAGTAGGCTTGGGAGTCCTCTATAGTCCTGCCATGACTTATGTGTTGGAGACTCATTCCTCTTAGCTTCTTCTCTTTGTTCTGGCCTTATACCCTAGAGGCTCCTTTATGTTGAGTTGTACTACTGCATTGCATGTTGACCATTTGCACCTTTTGGCCTAGAGCCGGCTTCACTTGGACTCGTGTTTAAGCCAACTTTTGACCATGACGACTTCAAAATCAACCTTGCATACCTTTGACTTCTGCAACTTGACACACCTTGACCGGTGGAAGGAACATACCTTTGAGTGTCACTGACCAGTTTTCACCTCCCTGCATTGAGCATAGGAATGTTCCACTCCCAAGAACTAGATCATCTGTTTCATCGACACTCGTTCTTTCCACTATACCATAGCATTCTTTTATTTCTTTTTCAAGCTCAACAGGAAAAGACAAAAAAAAAAAATATTCCAAAAATAGCAGGAACGGGAAAGTGTTTCCATCTATTATTGGCAGCTAGAGTCAGTCGTGTCGCCCTTGAACAAAGCACTCAAAGCAAAGTCTACTCCGTTTGGGTGGGATTTAGTTTGACTTAGGTATGCCTTAACCTTGTTATTGAGTCAGTTCTCCCCTGATTGGTTATCTCTTCCAATCATATGGAGGGTTCGTTTGTGCCTCCTGCATGACGAACTTATACAGATTCATCATATGCTGCCACATAGTCACATTGAGTCGTGCTTTTGTTCAAGGGAAGTTAGCCTGAGTTGGCCTCTCTGTGGTGTCTCTTGACTCATTTTTCAGTCGGCCATCCCGGTTGTCAGTATCATGTCTTACATCACATCAGTTATATTGGTCCTCTACTTGTGTTGGTTTGAGAAGGTCCCCATTGACTTCTTGCTGGTGGGTCTTGTCCTTATCGACAGCGACATCTTGCTCTGAGGGTAGGCCTAGAGTTGCACCCTGGCCCTATTTTCATTATTGATAGGTTACCTTGTGCTCA
>APFE030849794.1:2643-42606 GCA_000404065.3 Pinus taeda
TTTGGAAGGATATCTTCGTTTCTTTGTATATGATAAACAGACACAATGGGTCAAATGGTTGCCTCTGGCTGAATGGTGATATAAAACTTCCTTCCATACAACAACAAAAATGACCCCATTTATGGCACTTTATGGATATCAGCCACCATTCATCAAATCATATTTAAGAGAAAATTCTAAGGTTCAAGCAGTGGAACATCACAACGAACATCAACAACAAGTCCTCCAACTCTTAAAGGTTAACCTCGTGTTGGCATATAATAGAATGAAACAACAGACAGATCAACATCGTAGCGAAAGAAGTTTTGATGTAGGTGATTGGGTATTCCTACGAATACAACCATATAAACAAATGTCCCTCAAGCAAGCTAAGAAGGATAATAAATTATCACCAAAGTGTTATGATCTGTACAAGGTGTTGCAAAAGATTGGTACCATGGCATACAAATTGGAGCTTCCTGCAGCTTCTCAAGTGCACCTAGTTTTCCATGTTTCATGTTTAAAGAAGGTTATAGGCGACAAGCTCCCTGTTTAAACAATATTTCTAGAACTTGACAAGGAAGGAAAATTTATATTGGAACCAGAAGCAGTCATAGAAACAAGAACTTGACAACTACAAAATCGATCAATTTCGGAATACCTCATCAAGTGGAAGAACTTATCCGTTGAAGATTGCAGATGGGAGGATGAGAATTTTATGCAGAAGCATCCAGAACTACTCAAGCATTGAGGACAACACTTTTTTGAAGGAGAGGGGCATGTTAGGTCCCTATAATACTAGTTATTACCCCATTACTATTGTAGTTGTATCCCTTATTAATATTGTTATGCCCCTATTGTCCCCATATTGTTATTATTGTGCCCCATATAATCGCTCTATTGTTATTTTTGTGGCTTTATATTATTATTGTTAGGTCGGTTGGGTTATATTGTGACTCCTTAGACTCATATATATATAAAGGAGGTTTTGTCATTTGAATCATCGAAGAATTATTCATTTGTGTAATGTAAAGGAGGTTGCCCCCTCGAAAAGATTGAATTCTAAGGCATTCAACTATCTTTTCTATCTTTTTGTGGGATGGTTTCATAAGATTATTAATATTATAAACCCAAGGAATTAATATTACCAACCCAAGGAATTAGAAAACTCAAGGGAATAATGTTATAAACCCAATGGATCAACAAACCCAAGGGATTATTAATATTATAAACACAAGGGATCAATAAACCCAAGGGATTATTAATATTATAAACCCATGGCATTAATATTACAAACAAAAATGAATAATAAACCCAATGAATCAATAACTCAATAAACTAATATTAAAAACCCAAGCGATTAATAAACCCTAAGAATTAATATTGTAAAGGCAAGGGATTAATAGACACAAGGGACTAAACGATAAACCCAAGGAATGATTAATATTATAAACTTAAGGGAAAAATAAACCCAAATGTTTAATATTATAAACCTAAGGAATTAGTAAACCCAAGGGGAAATTATTATAAAACAAAAGGATAAAAAAACATAAGGGATCAATATTAAAAACACAGTGGATTAATAAGGCGTAGGAATTAATATTTTAAACCAAAAGGATTGATCAACCCATATGACTATTAATATTATAAACCCAATGGATCAATAAACCCTAGGGATTGTTAATATTTAAACCCAACAAGTTAATAAACCAAAGGGATATACATTATAAACCTAAGGGATTAATATTAAACCGTAGGACTAATATTTAATCCTTAATATTGGGATTTAATAAACCCAAGGGATTATTAATATTATAAACCTAAGAGATTAATATTGCCAACCCAAAGAATTATAAAACTCAAAGGATTAATGTTATAAACTCAATGGATCAACAAACCTAGGGAACTATTAGTATTATAAACACAAAGGATAAATAAACCCAAGGGATTATTAATATTATAAACCCAATAGATTGATATCATAAATACAAATGATTAATAAACCTAAGGAATCAATAATCCCAACAAAATAATATTAAAAACCCAAGTGATTAATAAACCCTAAGAATTAATGTTTCAAACTCAAGGGATTATTAATATTATAAACCCAAGGAACTAATAAACACAATGGTTTAATATTATAAACCCAAGGAACTAGTGAACCCAAGGGATACATATTAAAAACCTAAGGGATCAACAAGCCCAAGGGATCAATATTAACAACAAAAGAGATTAATAAAGCCTAGGAATTAATATTTTAAATTTAAATGATTGATAAACTCACATGATTATTAATATTATAAACTAAAGTGATCAATAAACCTTAGGGATTGTTAATATTATAAACTCAACGATCTAATAAACTGAAGGGATAAACATTATAAACCTAAGGGAATAATATCAAACCCTAGGACTAATATTTAACCCTTAATATTAGGGTCTAGTAAACCCAACCGATTATTAATATTAAAATCCCGAGGGATTAATATTAAACCGTAGGAGAAATATTTAACCCTTAATATTGAGGTTTAATAAACCCAAGGGATCATTAACACTATAAACCCAAGGCATATATATTACAAACTCAAGCAATTAATAAACCCAATCAATCAATAAACCCAACAAAATAATATTAAAAAGGTGAATGATTAATAGACCCAAGGAATTAATATTTTAAATTTAAGGGATTAATAAACCCAAGGGATTAAATGATAAAAGAATCATTAATATTATAAACTTAAGGAAAAAATAAACTCAAACCTTTAATATTTTAAACCCAAGGGGAAAATATTATAAACCTAAGGGATCAATATTAAAAATAGAAGGAATTAATAAAGCCTGGGAATTAATATTTTAAACCCAAAGGATTGATAAACCCACATGACTATTAATATTATAAACCCAAGGGATTAGTAAACCCTAGGGATTGTTAATATTATAAACCCAACAAGTTAATAAACCGAAGGGGTAGACATTATAAACCTAAGGGAATAATATTAAACTCTAGGACTAATATTTAACCCTTAATATTGGGGTTTAATAAACCCAAGTGATTATTGATATTATAAACCCAAGGGATTAATATTACCAACCCAAAGAATTAGAAAACTCAAGGGATTAATGTTATAAACTCAATTGATGAACAAACCCAAGGAATTATTAGTATTATAAACAGAAAGGATCAATAAACCCAAGCGATTATTAATATTATAAGCTCAACAATTTTTTTATTTTTTTTCTACGTTAAGACTAACCTAAGTACCCACGGGGGATTTGAACCAGTGACCTATCGCAAGGAGTGCCTTAACAGCGCACCCATTCACCGTCAATCCAAAGCCCCGTGGGCTATAAGCTCAACAAATTAATATTATAAATAGAAATGATTAATACACCCAAGTTATTAATAAACCCAAGGAATCAATAAACCCAACAAACTAAAATTAAAAACCCAAGTGATAAATAAACCCTAAGAATTAATATTTTAAACTCAAAGGATTAATAAAATTAAGGGATTATTAATATTATAAACCCAAGGAACTAATAAACCCTAAAATAAGCATTGTTGACCATGGCCCATTTTCATATTAGGACAACCTTTGTCGCAATGCGACATTCTATCATCGTTAATTTTCATATTGGAAAAATCTTTGTCACGATGTGATGTTGGATCATGGTTGACCATGATTATAAACACAAGGGATTTATATTAAACCCTAGGGTTAATATTATAAACCCTTTGAGTCGTTTTATACCTTTGGAATATGAACCCTTATATCAATAGACCCAAAGGATTGATATTACAAACCCAAGGGATTAATACTAAAAAAAAAAATTTATAAACCGAAGGGAATGATATTAAACCCAAGCGATTAATATTATAAACCCTTAGATAAATACTATAAAGTGTGAAATAAACATGGTTGACCATGGTTTAACATGGTTGATTTAAACATTGACACAGTCTTTGTCACAATGTGACGTTGGATGAAGGATGGCCATGGTTGGCCATGGTTTATTTTCATATTTATGCAATATTTGTCACAATGTGACATTCAACCATGGTTGACCATGATCTACCTTGGTTGATGATGGTTCACAATGGTTTACCATGGTTTATTTTCATATTGAGACAATCTTTGTCATAATGGGACATTGGACCATGGTTGATATTTATATTCAGACAATCTTTGTCACAATGCGACATTGGATCATGGTTGACCATGGTTCACAATGGTTGATTTTCATAATGAAACAATCTTTGTCAGAATGTGAGATTGGACAATGGTTTACCATGGTTGAATAAGACTATAAACACATCATATTTATATTAAACCATAAGATTAATATTATAAACCCTATGAATAATATTATATCCTAGAATATGAACCCTTAGATAAATAAACACAAGAAATTGATATTGCACCCATCATTTTAAACCCAAGTGATTTATAAACCTAAGGGTTTACCATCATTATAAACCCAAGGGATTTATATTACATCCAGGGATTAATATTATAAACCCTAAGAATATGAAACCTTAGATCAATAAACACAAGGGATTGATATTATAAACCAGAGGCAGTAATAAACCCAATGAATAAATACTAAAAAACCCAAGAGATTATAAACCCAAGGGAATAATATTAACCCCAATGGATTAATATTATAAACCCAAGTTGTTTAAACCCCAAGATAATATTATAAACCAAAAAATAAACATCAATGACCATTCTTAACCGTTGTTTATTTTCATATTGATACAACCTTTGTTACAATGCAATGTTGGATCATGGTTGACCATGATTCGCCATAGTTGATTATGGTTTTCATGTCAAGACAATCTTCGTTATAACGAAAAGTTTGGCAAGGGCTCATGATGGTTGGTTTTCAAAATTAGTGAATATATGTCATATTAAATATTTTAAACCCCTTAAGCCCTATATCCCTAGCATCAATATTATAAACATAAATAATCCAATAATACAAAACAATAATAATAAACATAAACCACAATCAATATAAGAACCATACTGCAAACCATTAACATATCAATACGAAACATTAATATGAATACAGTAATAATAATACACTACAAACCATTAAGACGTTATAAACCATCAACACATTAATAATAACACATTTATATCAATGCATTATAAACAATTAATAAATTTTAAAGCATAAATACATTAATAGCAATACATGAATATATTAATTGTATAAATCGGGAGAATATTGATATAAACAACAAGGAAATTAAGGCCCAACATTAATATTATAAACCTCAATAATATTTTCATTTATGAAAGGCATCAGCACAACAAAGGGACCCATAACAAAAAAACCCAAACAATTACAAATCCAAGAGAAAAAAATAAAACAGTAACATTTTCATTGGACCAAAGGAACACAAATGGAAAAAAATGAGCAATATGTATTTCGAGAGAACACAAAGACAGAACATGAAAGGAACAAAACACATCTAAATTGATCACATTGGATTTAAAGAAGAACAACACAATAGCGTATTTTAAGGCCAGAGACATACAATTTTCTAAATAACAACAATAATGAGAAAAAATTCAATTTCACCAGCATTGCAACCAAATAAAGAACATTGAAATTAAGATATATTTTTTGTTGTCTTTACATCAAATAATTCCACTATGACACTGAACTTGAAACACTCCATCAAAAGTAATTTATCGAATACCCTCTTCCAAAAGACAACTAGATCGATGAAAAAATCAACACCAATTCAAATTGACAAGATAACAATCACGATACTTCACGCTCTCAAACTAATATCTTCTTGTTTTCCTCCCATAATTCCTCTAGTGAACATGAAACAAATATATTTTCTCTAGTGCACATGCAACAAGTATTTTACATCCGTTTTCATTTCACTAGCACATGAAGATGCTCATCAATAAAAGCATGATGGAAGCCATGTTTTCTATCAAGCTTGTTCTGAATATACGAAAGGAAACTTATCACTCCAACAGTATTTTACACTGCTTTGGCATAATAGATGACATCATTATCCTCCATATATGCATTTGAAAGATAAAATAAAAAAATTAAAATTAATACACATGCACAAACACCCAAGCATACACATATATACATAGAACATAACACCCCATTTTTATTAATGTTTAAAAACGTAATCTTATAAACCTCATGCTATAAAATAATCTAATACTACATGAACCAAATGATATAAAATTTCTACAAATATAAACCTCATTAGCAATACATATTGTATACATGAAATGAGTGATAAGATGCTTATAAAAATACTCAACAAAAAATCACAATTTTGTAAACCTAATGTTTAAAATCAAATGCTATTAATGTTAGTAAAATCAAATATTATTAATGTTAGTAAAACCAATATTTGTATTTAAATTATTGTTTATGTTTATATTAATATTTTTGTTTAATATCAATATCAATGCTTTTGTTCGATATAAATTTTAACGTTAAACTCATTTTTATTAATATTAAAAAACTTAATCTTATAAACCTCGTGCTGTAAAATAACCTAATTCTACATGAACCAAATGATATAAGAATCTCTATAGATATAAACCTAATGTCGTTGAACCTAAATAAACCTAAAGTTATTAAACCTAATGTTCAATTGAAATATTTATATTGATGTTTAATGCTAATGTTCATATTAATGTATAGATAATATTTGTTTAATATTAATATTAAACATCATTAATATTTTTTTTTTGGTCAAGTAAGAGTGGATCCTTCAATTAACTGAACAAAGATTACATATGGTACATGTCTTTACAAGTTTAAAGACCAACAAAAGAGAGACTGGTGTAAGATCAACAAACAACCGGGAAATCTGAACCCAAAACCTTACATTCTTACCCACCAAAGCCCCTGGGAAAAACCTAAATGAACAGACTGCCAAACTCTCCACAATTCTTCTCCTAATCTTAACACTCAATCTCCCCAAAACTTAACTCTCAAACCCCACCATCGATCTAACTTTCTGTCAGACGGTTGAAAATTTCTCCAATCTACCGAGATCCACCATCTATCTTAGCTTCAATCAGACGGTAGATAATCACTCCAATCAACCGAGTTGCACGGTGATCCTGCACCGTTGATCAAAACCCATTTTGATATGACAGTCCACAAGTCATCGCTGCTGAAACTTACGCGGTATTTACCCGCTTTACGGACCCGATATAGATTATAACCTTGGTCTAAAAAGATATCGGTTCAGCTCAACCCCTTAACTTACGATCAATTTGAAACCCAATATCAATTCGATATCAAAGGCCAACAGAGTCTATGGTCTGTGTGGCCCTTCAAAACCTAGTGCCATGTGTTTAGCTTCATTGAGGTTAAGGGTGCCTTCGGTGTTTCGACCCTATCTCAGTTGGTCAGATGAGGAAGACAATAAAATCTTCCTCTTCTCCAAGTCTAGAGCGAGGGAATCGACTTGTGCTTTCAAAGGACTTTCTTCACTGTAACCAAGATTTTTCCATATTTGCCATTTTCCATTGTCCCTTACTTGATCCTAGAAGTCACTTAACATGAGTAGAACTTTTTTATCAGTGTCACTTTTTAGAGTGGTTAGTTCTTCTCTAATCAAATTTGGTTCCCGCTGCGCGTTATCCTCCCAAAAACGTGCAAGGTTCCTAGCTTTGATCTCCCAGAAACTATGTTGTTGGACAATGCCTCTATTCTCCCAAGCAAGGTTCAAAATGTGGGAGCCCTTGATGAGCCCTGACATTCTGATATGATCCCTCTCCTGCCAATTCTTTGCATATTTCTGCTTCTAAATCTTTGCCCAAGGGGCTGCCGATTCCTTTAGCCACCTCCACCAAAGTTTTGCTCCCGAAACTCTGCTGAGGATTTCAGGGCCATGAAGCCCCAAACCTCCATGGGCTTTATGTTTGTAGAGCTTGTCCCAAGCTACCAACGCCCACTTCTTTTTCTCTTCCCCTTTGCCCCAAATAAAATCTAGTTGAATACTCTTGATTTGTTGTATAACACCTTTGGGAGCAGGGAGAGTTGAAAACATGAAAATGGGTATAGCCTGTAGAACAACTTTTGTAAGCATAAGACTCCCCGCCAAGTTCAAAGACTTACAGGTCCATTTCCTAACTTTATCTTGAAGTTTATTGGTGACCGGTTCCCACACTCCCTTAGAGGTTTGTCAGTAAGAGGCATTCCAAGGTACTTGGAAGGTAACTTAGCCCTTTGAAACCCAAGAATTTTGGTGAGATTCCTCTGAATAGAAATGTCAGTATTGAAAAAAAAAACGTTTGATTTTTCAAGGCTTACCTCTGTACCAGCCGCCAAAGCAAAGTTATTCAGGATTTGTTTGAATGCTCTAGCTTCCTTAACCATAAGAATGCCCTGCAGTATTGTATCATCCACAAATTGTTGATGAGTAGAGGCATCCCCATTTGGGGTAAGTTTCAGACCCTAGATTCTTCCTTCACCATTTTTCATTTTGATTGCTCGGCCTAGTCCTTCCATCATGAGAACAAAGAGGAAGGGAGAGAGAGGATCCCCTTGTCTGAGACCCCTAGAAGGTATAAAGGTTCTAGAGGGAAATCCATTAAGCAAAATTGAGAAACTAACCGAGGATACAAGGGCCATAACCCATCTTATCCAGTTGTGGTTGAATCCATAAGCTCTTAGCACTTCCTTGATGTATGCCCAACTTAGCTTATCATAAAATTTCACTAGGTCCAGTTGCATGATCATACCAGCTTGCTTCTTGCTCTTAAGAGAGTGTACCACCTCATGTGCTTGTATGATGTTGTTGAGAATCTATCTTCCTTCCACAAAACTAGTTTTCTCCTTTGAAATGAGAGCAGAAAGAAGAGGCTTTAGTCTATTAGCAATCACGTTGGAGATAATTTTGTACACCACATTACATAAGGATATGGGTTTGAATCTGTCCGATGTCATAGATTTTTCCTACTTTGGAATCAAAGCTATGAAAGAGGCATTAAGAGCTTTCAAAATAGTTTTGGATCTTCTAGAGTCTTCCACAACCTCAAGGATGTCTTGATTGACTGTTTTCCAACAAGCTTTGAAGAAATCCACACTGAAACCATCAGGGCCAGGAGCTTTCCCATTTCTCATCTCATTGATAACTTCACTAACCTCCTCTTCAGACACTGGCCTATTAAGATTGTGGTTGTCTTTCCTAGTTACAAGCTTAGGAATGAACTTTGTGAATTTGTTAATGAACCAAGATCTATCAACGAGAGGATCCTTTGCTATGCTAAGGAAGTGATGAACTAGGATAGATTCTATTTCTATATGTGAGACAAGATCTTTCCCTTGAGAATCTTTAAGTTTGGAAATTCTGTTATGAGATCTGTGATCCAAAGTTGATCTATGAAAAAACTTTGTGTTTCTTTTTCCTTCTCTAATCCATTGCACCCTCGATTTCTGTCTCCATAAAATCTCCTCTTGCAAGCATCGATCTTCCCATTTGTTTTGAAGAGAGTCAACCTAAATTTTCCTTTCCACGATAAAACCCTCTAAACTGTTCATCTGATTAATCTCCTGGATTTTCTTCTCAACTTCTTTTTTGGCTTTAAAAATATTGCCAAACTCTTTTTTATTTCCATCTTTAGGCCTATATTTGATGTGCTTGAGTCTCTATTGCAGTATGAACATCTTATTGAATTGAATGGGCCTATCTTTCGTCCACCATTTGTCAATATTGTTGGTGAAGTTAGGGTGAGAGAGCCAGATATTTTCAAACCTAAAGGGTCTGTTCCTTGGTGTACCCATAAAAGTAGCTGCCATCTGGATAGGCGAGTGGTTCGAGCCTCCGAAGGGAAGGGTTAAAGCTGACATATCAAGGCCTGTGATAAGGGGTTCCTCTGAGATTATGAATTTGTCTAATTTAGAGGCAACTTGAGAAGCTCCCCCCCTCTTATTATTCCAAGTAAAAATGCCATTTTATGTTTCTGTGTCCACTAGACACATGTTATTCATGAATTTCTGGAAGGAAATGGAGTCCTTGCCTAGTTTCCTTGTACCTCCTTTTTTCTCTGTAAGAGATTTGATCATATTGAAATCCCTTGCCAGAATCCAGGGCATATCACGATGTCTCTTCCTCATTTCCTCAGGGGATGTGAGAAGCTTTAGTTTGTCTTCTAGTTTTTGAGGACCATAGACATTAGTGATCATGTAGATCTCTTTATCCCCCAGGGGTTGAATCACCATCAATAGATAATTCCTAGAAGCTTCAACATCTAGGATTCCAAGTTTTCGAGGATCCCATAGAGTGAGAATCCCCCCTGCCGAGTTATCTTCTTTTACCTCTAGATACTCATACTTGATTAACCATTTTCTGTGTATCTCTCTGATCTTTTCCATCAAACATTTTGTTTCTTGAATAAAAATCATATCTAATTTTTCTTTTTTTATTCGATTGCTAAGATTTATTTGTTTCCTTTTACTTCATAGACCCCTAATGTTCTAGGTTGTAAGATTCATTAAGAAAGGTTTGTAAAGGATTAAATGGTAAGATCCTTCATCTTACCTAAGTTAATCATAAGTTTCCCACATTCGGACAACAACTCATTTTGGTTTTTCCTTCCTCTTTTCCTACCTAGGTTCTCTGAAGAAAGAATCAATGTATCCTCCATCGTTTTCACTCCCCTATTCTCCTTGCTATCATGGTTTCTTTTGACTCCAGAGAACTTTGTTTTTGATCTCTAGAGGAAGAGCTGTTGAACCCTGCCAAACTCCACTTTTGGCATAGAGTCAACCCCTTTGGTGATTCCCTGCTCCAGAAAATTTTCTAGATCTAAATTCTCCCTCTCTAGAATCTCCTGCAATTCATGGTCTTCCGTCCCTGTCTCACTTGGAGTCATCTCGTGGTCCTTGCTGAGCTCCATCATGTTCGGAAAATCATCCGATTTTTTGTTGTTTTCTGGTATATCCGCCATGTTAGCAACCCCTTCCTTCTTATTGGGAATATTCTTTGATTCCTGATTTGTCCCATTGTTTTCGACTTCTTCTTCTAAGATCTTGAAACCATTGTGGTTCAGTTGTCTGTCTTCAATACTTTTCTTTTGGTACCTCTTGCCTCATTTCCCTTTACCCCCTACCTTAGTAAAGCCTTCAGGATCCTTGCCTATAGTTGATTTCGTGTTTCTCTCCAGCTTGTTGAAAGGGTAGTCCTTGTATAGGTGCCCGTGTTCATGGCACTTAAGGCACCTGAATGGGATGTGTTCATAGTCTACCATCTGCACCCATTCCTCGTCATACACTCCCAAAATGATTGCATCCAAAAGTTCCCCAAATAAGTCCATTTCCATACATATCCGGGCAAAGGAAGTGTATTTGCCTCTTAGAGTAGTATCTGAGATTTTTATAAAATGCCCTAGCTTGTTACCAATAGCCTTTAGAGACTCCAGTAGCCAATAATATAAAGGAAGGGAGTAGAGTCTTATCCATACTAGTACCGAGGTGAAATTATCTCATTCTGGGAAAAAGTTCATTACCCATGGTCTCATGTAAAGGCCTGTAGACGCATAAAAATAGGGTCCTCCCTCGAACACTTTGTCTTTGTCCTCTAGGCTTGTGAAAACCACCGTGAAGAAACCCTTGGACCAAAGGTGAAGGTCAATTTTCCCCTTTGGTTTCCAGTGGTTCCTTATCCATGCTTGCAAAGCCTTCTTCGTCGGCCAAATTGCCATAAATTTATGGATAACAACATATTCTACCATGTGTTCTTTGTGCACCTGTAGCGCTGGGTCACTTAAAAAACTCGAGGAATAGTGGTCACCTTGGGTTTACATGCCCCTGATGTATTCATGGGAGCAACTTTCTGACTGCTACCCTATGTCCTCTTCTCCTTACTAGGTTCCTCATGGTTCTCTTCCTGTTCTTGAGTTCTGATGGTTTCCAATTTTTCATTATTCGTAATCTCTGTTGCCACCTCCACTCGTTTCCTGAAGCGATGGGAACCAGCTCCCTTGCTTCTGTCCACAACTACTTGACTGTAGGAGGGAGTAGAACTCCCTACTCCTCGCCCCGCCATGGTAACCAGCTACACAAACCCTAAAGGAAAACCCTATATCTGCTTTGCAGAGCTCCCCTAAACATTTAAACATCACTAATATTAATATCAATATCAATATTAATTAATAGACATACAAATTACCAATATTATTATTGGTAATTTTTAGTATGGCAGCTAAATTTTTCATTAATATTGGATATCATTGGTAATATTAATATTAATAGCATTTAGCCCATAATTTTATATTTCATGAAATAATATCAATTTGCAATATTAATATCATTATGAACCAATCATTAAATTGTTTTTTAATGATTAGTTCATATAAACGGGTATTTATGTCTGAATGATTCATTGTAAGCAAAAGAACAATAACCACTTAAAAAAAGAAGTAAATTGAACAACATGAAAAATGATGTAAACAACTTTCTCAAATATTACTATGAATATGATGAATGTATTCATCTCATTAGTATATGAAATCATTACTATATTAAAACTAAATAAAGAGGACAAACATCACATAGTGCTATAACAAACAATGCATCCATCTTAGCCAACCAATTCACCGTCGCATCGCTCCTGGTCCACCATAGCACTCCTTCTGGTATGACGCAGTCTGCTGACTTGGTCACCAACAGTCACAACACTGAGTTAACCTCCAACAACGCATATCACAACAAAAATATAACCTCAATCACCGCCTTGGACGCGTATTCCCTCTCCAGCTCAACAACCACCGATTCTGCACCCGATTCTCTCAACCCCATTCCACTCAATGTCAATTTGGATAATTCTTACCTCCCATCCACATGTTAGACCAATGCAGATAACACAGACTTGAGAGCCAACAACCTCTCAGTCACTAGCTACCCCAACTCGCTCAACGCTAATCCCATTCCTCACATCACCGAATTCACTGGAAACGCTCTCCCTTTTCCGATATCCATCAATGCACAACACAACGTCCCCTTAATTGAAAATACACATGTCATCAAGCCTACTAGCGTCCTAATGAACCAGGAAACCAATCCCACCCTTACTCACAGTGTTAAGATGTCCTCTACCACGACCCCCTCTACATATTCCGCTACCATTGAATCCAGTTCTCTCCCCCACAATGCTATAACAAACAATGCATTAGCCAACGCCATCACTGAATTCACCGACCCCATCATTAAATTCACCATCGCATCGCTCCTTCTCCACCTTAACGCTCCTTTTGGCATGACGCAGTCTGCTGACTTGGTCACCAACAATCACAATGCAAATATGACCTCTAGCACAACCCCCTCTGCATATTCCATTAGCAACGCAAGTACCACCGAGTCCAATTCTCCCCATAGCGCTATAACAAACATCATATCTATCTTAGCCAACCAATTCACTATCGCATCGCTCCTGATCCACCATAGCACTCCTTCTGGTATGACACAGTCTGCTGACTTGGTCACCGATAGTCACAATGCTTAGTTAACCTCCAACAACGCATATCACAGCAGAAATATAACCTCATTCACTGCCTCAGATGTGTATTCCCTCTCCAGCTCAACAACCTCTGATTCTGCACCCGCTTCTCTAGACCCCATTCAACTCAGCGTCAATTCAAATAACGCTTACCTCCCATCCACATGTTACACCAATGCAGATAACATAGCCTTGAGAGCCAACAACCTCTCAGTCACCAGCTACCCCGACTCACTCAATGCTAATCCCATTCCTCACATCACCGAATTCACTAGAAACGCTCTCCCCTTTCCGATATCCATCATTGTGGGGCACAACATCCCCTTAATTGGAAATATGCAGGTCATCAACCCTACCAGTGTCTTAATGAACTAGGCAACCAATCCCACCTTTACTGACAACGTTAATATGTCCCCTACCACTATGCTTTCTACATATTCCGCTACCACTTAATCCAGTTCTCTCCCCCACAACACTATAAAAAATAATGCATTAGCCAACCCCATCACTAAATTCACCGACCCCATCACTGAATTCATCGTGGCATCACTCCCTTTCCACCTTAACACTCCTTCTCGCATGACACAGTGTGTTGACTTGGTCACCAACAATCACAACGCAGAGATGACCTCTATCACAAGCCCCTCTGCGTATTCCTTTATAAATGCAACTACCACCGAGTCTAGTTCTCCCCATAACACTATAAAAAATAACGCATCCATCTTAGCCAACCAATTCACCTTCGCATCGCTCCCGGTCTACCATAGAACTCCTTTTGGTATGACATAGTCTGCTGACTTGGTCACCAACAATCACAATGTTGAGTTAACTTCCAACAATGCATATCATAGTAGAAATATAACCTCAATCACCACCTCAGATGCATATTCCCTCTCCAACTCAACAACCATAGATTCTGCACCCGATTCTCTCAAGCCCATTCCTCTCAGCTTCAATTTGAATAACACTTACCTCCCATCCACATGTTACACCAATGCGGATAACACAGCCTTGAGAACCAACAACCTCTCGGTCACCAGCTACCCCAACTCGCTCAACACTAATCCCATTCCTCACATCACTGAATTCGCTGGCAACGCTCTCCCTTTTCCAAAATACATCAATGCGTAGCACAACTTCCCCTTAATTGAAAATACGCAGGTCATCAACCCTACCAGCGTTAAGATGTCCTTTACCATGGCCCCCTCTACATATTCCACTACCACCGAATCCAGTTCTCTCCCCTACAACGCTATAAAAAACAATGCATTAGCAAACCCCATCACTAAATTCACCGACCCCATCACTGAATTCATCATCGCATTGTTCCCGCTCCAGCTTAACACTCCTTCTGGCATGACACAATCTTCTGACTTGGTCACCAACATTCACAACATGAAGATGACCTCTAGCACGACCCCCTTTGTGTATTGCGTTAGCAACGCAGGTACCATCGTGTCCAGTTCTCCCCATAGCGCTGTGACAAACAACACATCCATCTCAGCCAACCAATTCACTGTTGCATCACTTCTAGTCCACCCTAGCACCCCTTCGGGTATGCCGCAGTCTGCTGAATTGGTCACCAACAGTCAGAGCGATGAGCTAACCTCCAACAACGTATATCACAACAGAAATATAACCTCGATCACTGCCTCGGATGTGTATTCGCTCTCTAGCTCAACAACCACTGATTCTGCACCCAATTCTCTCAACCCCATTCAAATTAGCGTCAATTTGAATAACGCTTACCTTCCATCCACATGTTACACTAATGGGAATAATACAGCCTTAAGAGCCAACAACCTCTCAGTCACCAGCTACCTCAACTCGCTCAATGCTAATCCCATTCCTCACATCACTGAATTCGCTGGCAATGCTCTCCCTTTTCTCATATCCATCAATGTACAGCACAACGTCCCCTTAATTGAAAATACACGGGTCGTCAACCCTACTAGCGTCCTAATGAACCAGGAAACCAATCACACCCTTACTCACAACGTTAAGATGTCCTCTACCACGACCCCCTCTGCATATTCTGCTACCACCGAATCCAATTCTCTCCCCCACAACGCTATAACAAATAACGCATTAGTCAACCCCATCACTAAATTCACTGACCCTGTCAATGAATTCACCGTAGCATCGCTCCTGCTCATTCCCCATAGCGCTATAACAAACAACGCATCCATCTTAGCCAACCAATTCACCGTCGCATCACTCCCAGTCCACCATAGCACACCTTTTGGTATGATGTTGCCTGTTGACTTGGCCACCAACAGTCACTTCGCTGACTTAACATCCAACAACACATATCATAGCAGAAATATAACCTCAATCACTGCCTCGAATGCGTATTCCCTCTCCTTCTCAACAACCATTGGTTCTGCACCCAATTCTCTCAACCCCATTCCACTTAGCGTCAATTCGAATAACGCTTACCTCCCATTTGCATGTTACACCAATGCGGATAACACAACCTTGTGAGCCAACAACCTCTTGGTCACCAGCTACCCCAACTTTCTCAACGTTAATCCCATTCCTCACATCACCGAATTCGCTGGCAACACTCTCCCTTTTCCGATATCCATCAATGCACATCAGAATGTCCCCTTAATTAAAAATACACAGGTCATCAACCCTACTAGCATCCTAATGAACTAGGCAACCAATTCCACCCCTAATCAAAATTCTCAGAATGTGCAGATCATTAACTTAACCGACATCCAATTAGACTATGCTACTAAAACCATTTTGAGAAAAGGTTTAAACTTCGCCATAACCCCCAATAAAATCCCTATGAATGAGATCATCAACAATATTGAGGTTGCTATTAAAGACCTGGATATAATTAAAAGTGAAGAAATTAGACATTGCATTGCTAAAATTCTCAAAATTTCTAAACACAACCCCCCCGCCCCCCCCCCTCCCCCCCTTTCAACATAACTAAAGAAGAGAAAAGAGATTAAAAAACCTTAGAAAAAACAAAGCATAGTCAACTAAAATCCGATAAATGAAAAGCAACAATAATCATGAGTAGGGCTGATTATGACAACAAGATGGAAGAATACCTAATTGAAAGTGGTTGTTATAAAATTATCAATAAAGACCCCAGTGAAAAATTTCTCCTTGAAGTAACCAAGAAAATTAAAGAATCCTCTCTTGATGACATCACTAAAAATAAAATCACCCCTAACAGCTCAATCATGCCAAGAATTTATGGCACTCCCAAGGTTCATAAATCTAACATTCCCCTTATACCTATAGTAAACACCATAGGTTCGCCTACCTATCTTCTTGCCAAATACCTTGACAAAAAGCTCAGACCTTGTTAGGAAACACTTCCTCTTACATTAAAGACTCATCTTCCTTTGTCCAATGGGTTAAAAACCCTGAAATGAAGGATGATGACCTCATGGTAAGCTTTGACATTTTATTACTGTACACCATGATCCATATTGATGAGGCCATTAATATTATGGGGGAAATCGCTGATAAAGAAACATTAGATCTTTTAAAACTTTGCTTAAAATCCTCATACTTTAGTTTTAAAGGAAAAATATATGAGCAAACCATGGGGTAGCTATGGGCTCCCCTCTATCCCCCATAATTGTGAATATCTATATGGAAAACTTTGAGTGGAAAGCTCACAAATCCTTTCCCTACACCCCTGAGGAATGGAAAAGGTTTGTAGATGATATATTCGCCAAATGGAGTCATGGGAAAGAGAAACTTAACCTATTCCTAAATCACATAAATAGTCTCTTTGAGCATATAAAATTCACCATCGAAATGGAAATAGACAATAAACTTCCCTTTCTAGATATCCTTCTATCTAAAAAAAGGGAAACTCGATTTCCAAGTCTTTAGGAAGAAAACTCACATCGAGAGATATCTGCATGCTAATTCCCATCACCACCCTAAGAAAAAAATTGGTATCATAAAAACATTAACCACTAGGGATGCTAGAATATTTGACCGTGACCATCTAAATTTCAAACTTAACCATCTTCACCAAGCTTTTGAACAAAATGGTTATAATAAAAACACCATTAACAAGGCCATGCACCAATCCCTAAGCAAGAATAATCAAAACAACAAAGATAAAGAACATAAATATGAAAACCCCAAAAATCTCCCTTCCTTATATAAAATACACCACAGACAAAATTTCTAAAATTCTGAACAAGCATAATATTAATGTAGCCTTCACCCCCCTAACAATATCAGAAATTTTTTTGAATATGTCAAGGACCCCATAAATCCTAACCATCAAAAAGGAATTTATATTATAACGTGTTCATGTAGGAAATAATATAGAAGAGAAATAGGAAGACCCGTTAGCATTCGAATCAAAGAACACACCGCTGACTTATGAAGAGAAAGAACCACAAAATCTGCCTTTGTAGATCATGTTCACTCTTCCCAACATTAAATCCTTATGGAAGAAGTCAAGTTAATTAAAAAAGAAGACCATTATCTTAAAAGGAAAGTCAAAGAAGCCATTGAAATAGAAAAAAGGAAAAACAAGTTAAATCGAGACAATGGTTTAAAACTCAACAATGCTTGGAAATCATTATTGTAAGCCATTAAACAATTACTATTTCTGATCTCATTCATTTCCTATAAATCATTTCTCTCTTAACCAATATATATAATAATATCATAATAAAATTTTATTCCAAAATTGTATAAAATTCATTTAACAACAACAAAAATATTCTAAAAACTTTTCCACAGAATAACTAATAACTAATCAAACCCTAATAATGAATGAGTTACTATTTCATAACTCATCCATTTCCTATAGAGTAATCAATACACATAATATTATCATAATATAATTTTATTCCAAATTTTTTTATGAAACCCACTTAAAAACAACATAAATAAAAACTTCTCCACATAATAAAGTTATAAATTTACTTACTATATAGACATTAATAATCAAAATTAGATATTCACATGAAATCCATTAGAATAAACGTAAAAGAGGGTCATGAAGAATTAACATAATAAATTAGTCATATTAATAATTAAACTAAGGATCATCATATTATAGAAACCAAATAGATAAATCAAATTTCATGCTCTCAAACCCTAATCTTAGATCATTAAATCAAGATTACAAATTGATTTAATTGAATGCTAAATAAAAATAAAAATTTTAATCAAAAAAATAATTATAATAGAAATTAGTAAAGATAATTCATCCATAAACAACCCAGTAGCTAAAGCTTATTAATTTTATATAGATCTTACAATTAAATAATTTAAAAATTATATATTTAATCCATTAAAATAATAATGAATTATTGTATTATATTATTAGGTCAAACATTAAAATCAAAAATTCAATATACTAAATAATTTAAAACATTAATAATTTTCTATGACAACCCTAATAACTTAGCGAACCCTAATTTTGATAGAAAAATCAAATTAATTCTAAATTAAATCATATATTAAACAAGTAAATAAATATAAAATAAATAATTCTTCCTAATATCAAATGAATCTGGCCGACTAAATCTTTTCTTATTGTTCCTTTCCAGAATCTATATACATACATAAGTTTTAGCTTTACAATACATCATTAATCTTCTCTCACACTATTATTCTATCCCCCTGAAGATGGACTCACTTGGAAGTCCGAAACGTTGGGTTAATTAAACTTCATTAACAGGTTCTTCCTCTGTTATCTAAATCTTCTCCCCACCTGTATGGATTCATTATTTAAAAATTCAAAAACATTCTATAAATAGGTCATAATATTATTAGTTGCATGTCATAGCGATATGGACTTCAATCACTCCTCTTCTTTCTTCCTAATTGTAACATATGCACTATCTTTCATCTTGGCATAACATTGAAACGAGAAAAGTGGTGAAACACATAAACCATCTATTGATTTCACTCTTGATATGGATGTGAAGGTTAGGCTTTACTTCTCTTTATTCTTGATATCAATTGATGCTCGTTCTAAACTCAACCCTTATGACTTTTGGATTGTAAGATCCCATGCCATCTTCAAAGGATTTTGTTTTTGATTTCCTGTTATCACTGGTATGATAGATACAATGTTTTGATTGTTTGCATCATATGGAACACCAACATACTTATAAAAAAGAACAGTTGTGAACATTGGAAGTTGAGGTGGTTTAGAGGTAGGCGTATAAAATATATCCTTCAAATATCCAAGTGCACGATTCACCAAGCCAAATTCAACCCACAAATTACATGTCAACATAACACACTGACCATGACACAAGAAAACTTCACGGTCCAATTGATTATCATGAACACCAATGGTTTTTATATTCCCTTAATTCTCAAAGATACATCATGTAATTGGAGAATTTAATTATTAGAACATATTCCTATTATGTAAGGAGACCAAATTATTTGTTGGAAACATGTGAGTTAGTGAATTAAATGAATCCCTTTCTCTAGAATGCAACCTCATATCAGCCCACGACATAAAAAACTCCCAATATTCAAGAACAAGTTCTGCATTTCTTATGTTATTGAGAACTCTACGAAAATGTAACACATCTCCTCCTCTCGGAACAATTAGTACATTTATTACTTATGATTGGTACTTTTGGTTGACTGTTAAAAATCAAAGTTTGCTAATATAGTGATGTATATAAATGTTTATTCATAAAACATCGTTAAGGATAAAAAAAACAAGCTTTTGTCCAAAAAGGAAAAAACCCATAAGGTGGGATTCTGCTTTAGGGAAAAATCCCACATCGAAAGAAGGCATAAAATGCCTATTGCAAGAATCAATGAGGTTGTTGATCTCTTGGAAAGAATGAATCTCCATATGAGGGAGAGATGAAAGAGATCAATTTTATGGCTAGGAGAATAACAGTGCCCCACTTTCAAGTGTCCTCTGACTGCCATTGTTCTGGTTAGGTTATGATTTCCATTGTTTTACACATTTACGGTTAGTGTTGACTATTGATTTGCTGCCTATTATTAATACAACAGGACAAGAAATGATATGTATATAAATATGGGAGACTGATGTCTTATCACTGATGGGATAGTAGAAAGGATATCTGTTAATGTTGAATTCTTACAACATAGGAATTAGTAAGATAATATACTTCTGGAATATTCAGTAATAGTGTGCTTTTTAAGAGTTAGAATGGTTATGTCAATTTGGAATGAAGTAATGTTGAATTTTTACTTATTTTTCTGTAACATGTCTTATTGAATCAATATTGAAATTAGGAAGTTGGTACTTGTTGTAGTGACTACAACCACCCTCCAAGATTTTTCCTTAGCCTATTTTGGAGCCTCCCTACCAACCTTACACAACACTTTCTCTTTCTTCGTCAAGTACTCAAGCTTCAAGTGTTTTCCTCGCATAAAGGCAGCCTCTTGATCACAGTTGATCCATTCCCGTCATAGGCTGCTCACCCGAACTTGGTCCAACTGTAGGCTCAACAACTTCCCCTTGAAAATTGCGCATTTCTGGAGGGAAACTAGCCTTCCCTCCAGGAATTACGCATTCCTCTCTGATAGCCTGCTAGGCTCCAGGATTGCGCAATCCTGCCAGCCAACCATCTCAACAGGATTTGCGCAAATTTTCCCAAAAACACGTTGTTCAACCCAAGATTTTCTCAAATCTGGGTAGCAATCAGCTGCTCTGCCCAGAAATTGCACAAGTCTTCTAGGAAGCTAGCCCAGTTCCCAGCCAAAAATGTGAATTTTTCTCCAGCAGTTGAGCATTCTCTTGCATGTGCAGCTGAGTTGACTGGTTGCCTTCAGGATTGAGAAAAATAGACTTGCATGCATGAGCTGCTTCTCCTAAGACAACATGGAAAGGAATCCCTTGTTTCAGGGATCTATGTTTAGTAGTTGGAGGTTACATGCAAGGATACATTCTAAAACCTCCCACCAAGTGTTGCTTCCCCTAGATTCGTGGCATGCACATCTAAACCTCGATGTTATAAAAACTCATCAACCGGATGCTGTAGAGCTCATTCCTCACATCACATCTAGGAGTAGTCGACACATTAAGCTCAACTGTTTTGGGGTAAGCCCGCTTCCCATGCTTTGTGTTGCATTTCTGTCGCTTTTTGTGTTTTCTCTTATGGGAGTACTATTTGATTGATTTATTTGAATGCTTGTTGTTGTTCACATATATACTAGCTTGTCCTAGCTCTGTTTCAGTTTTCGTTGATATCTCACTGTTGTCGCATGCATGAAACTATTTTGCACGAATGTTCGCCCAACCGACAAACTGCCTCACCCACATGCATGTTGATCTATTTGTTGAATCTTTCATTCTTGTTTTTCATGCACTATTAATCACTTCTACTATCACTTAGAGTTGCCATACATTCATTGACTTACTTTCTTTCACTTTCCCTTCGGCAAGTCGGTCCAACCTTGGCTCAGGATCTGCCTTCACCAAGGCTGCATTGTGCAATTTGGGAAAGGAAGGCTCACCTTCCTCTCTAGATTTGTGCACTCTTGCCCAGCATTTGCCTCCAGGACCTGGTTGTGCATTTCTAGAGGACAAAGGCTGATTGGCCTAAGAAATTGTGCAAATTTGTCCCTATGCCAGCAATCCTTCCCAACTGGAATTGCGCATTGTGAAATCCCAACAGTCAATAGCTAGATTGGACTATACAATGCGTAGTTCTAGTAGTCAGTCAGTCTCCCAGCAGCCCAAACTGTGCCTTGTGCAGTCTTGGCAGTCAGTCTCCGAACCTCTCAGCTGAAATTGTGCAACCTTCATGATCATGGACCCAAGTATGTTTCAAGTTAGTTCTCATCTTTATTTTGGTTTTTGACTGAAAGATTGCTTGCCATGAGTGTTTCCATGTATCTAGGTATCCCAAGTGTTCATCTACCTCTCAGTAGTACATGTACAATGGTTTCCAAGAGAGCAGAGATGAAGACACCGTTCATAGCACACTTGGGGATGCATTCGATTAAGTGTCCATGGACTTGCCTACCCACGAAGACATCAAATTTTTTGTAGACAAGGACATCAAGATATGATAGAAACATCATCAAAACAAGAAACATCATGAATAGCAGCTGAAGATAGCATATCAAATGCAACAAATGCAAGAGGAGGGTTGTTGACAAAACGGAGGATGAACAAGGTTGCAAGCTCAAGCAAGTTCGTTGATGATGAAAAAAACTTTGGAGACTCCGACTATGAAGTGACGGCGCAACATGAAGATCGCGCAAAGACAAAGGTGGAACAAAGAAGCAGTTTCATGTGCTGAAGCCGCAACTCAGGAAGAACATGAAGCTGCACATGCAGACAAATGAGTTACAATAGGAACATGAACAATAGTGGGTGCAACATGCACTCACGAATGTAACTGCGACTATACAAGTTAAGGATCCATCCTAGCAGCTGACACAGAGGAGACATGGTGAGCAATGTTTTTGATCGCATGCAAGGGATTCAACAACATGCATGTCATTGAGCACACACATGCGATCCAACCCATTCAACACACTCACCAAGGCGAAGACAAGAAGCAAGTCCAACTAGGGCTGAACATGTACTCTGACAAGTTGATGCGCATGACCATAAGCACACATTTGAAGATCAGCAAAAACACTATGCATTAGTGTGTTTCCAGTTCAACTGCACCCAAGAAGACCATGCACATGTTAGTAGACGAATTGGATGAAGGGGGAGAACCAATGCACCAGTTGTAATGGAGACAAGAGTTCACTTCAGCAAGATGTCACCATGAGGTGCATGCACACCATCAAAGACGACCAATCTTGGCATCAAATCACCACCTTCACCATCACAATCATGTTAAAGAGTTGGTCTCACCACAGTGGACCGAGTGTCAGTGATGTCTTTCTTGGCTTGCTCAATCCATGTTGTCTCACATCAGTACATGTGCATTGTAATGTTGAGTGATGTCAAGTGTAAGTCAAGTGTCAATAGTTGGACGTAACAGTCATAGAGTAGGTGAAGAGTCATGAGGGTAGTTGAACTATCATAAAGGGGAATGTAAAGGGTCACCCCACACTTTGCTATAAATAGTCCCTCATAACTAATTGTATAGGCTTTTGGTCAGCCAAGCTTCTACTAAGACTATCTTGAAGAAGGCTTGGACAGTATTGTAACACATCTTGGCTTCTCCACTGCACGGAGCTAGTACATGTCTTTGGAGGAGCAGGCAGATGTGGCTATACATTCCACTGTTGGGGCTAGCATGTTTACATGGATGTATTGTATGATTGTGACTTACAATTGTTTATATAATAAGAGCCAACAAATTTTCATGCATATGTTGTTATTGTAGTTGGACTGCTCCGGTTGCCTTAATGATATATGTTGTTTAACTTACATACTTGTGTATCAACTGCTTCACATGCAATTATATGAATCTTTTGTTGTTAATGTGTTGATATGTTGTTAATGTTGTCACCATCTATGTCGACTACTCTGTCAGACATCAAACAGACCTTTCACATGAAACTTGCTTTAACAATCATCGCACTCATCTCAGACTGATCCATGAGTGTTGTACGTGTTATCTTACCTTATTATGATGTGATTACCGCATACGAGTAGATTGCTCCGCCAAAAGCTATGCATGTCCTTTTGTGTTCCAAGTTGGGACTAATCCTTTTCAATCTGGAGCTCACCTTCACCTCCTTTCCCCTTCAAAGTGTTAGAACCTCTCATACACCTTCGTTGACTCACTGCATTAGTCACACCCTTACTACTAACAGAGTTATCTTACTTGCCTTTGTGCGACATCACAATCAAGGCATTACCTTATGATCCACTGCTGGGACTCCTACACCAAATGGTCTGAGGTCTAATTGGGAATTCTTACTGGGGATATCCCCTTGACATGTTGGCATGTCTAACACCATCAATATTTCTGGTGCTAGAAGGAGGGCCTGATGACAAGCTGTGTTCTCTCATCCAGTTTTTAACCTTTTCATATCTTTCATGGATTCTTTCATTCTTCATCCCTCGAGGTGTTTTTCGAATCATGAATATGTCTCCATCTCGGGGAAGATTTCGATTTCTTGTCCACTCACACATATGATGGTGAAGGCAAAGTACCCTGGCCTAAGCACTTACATAACTTTCTTTCCATGATTTATGAGGAAGATGATTTTTTTGACGAACAAGTCAGTTTGCTACTTGCATACACGCTTCGTGAATATCGATTTAGTTGGGTGCTTAGCCTACCAGATGACACCGTGCAATCATTTGAGCACTTTTGTGATCTTATTGGAGACACGTTCTATCATTTTGATCCACACCATCTTGACCAGTAAATGTTACAATAAGCACTTTTGTGATCTTATTGGAGACGCGTTCTATCATTTTGATCCACACCATCTTGAAATGTAAATGTTACAACAACGGAGGGCTCCGCATGAATCTGTTATTGATTTTTGGCAGTGCTTTCGTGACTTGCAGTTTCAAGCTCCGAGGAGCCAGATGAAATTTGCTTATCTTTGGGACCGCTTTGAGTACTGCCTTAAGAAATATGCCCATACCAAGAGAAAGTTTGAGATCAAGCCTCGCTCAACATTCTTCGTTGATGGAGCTACGCAATCTCATGTGGAAGCGGTCACTGTCTCAACTAACTGTCTACCTTCCTCTTATTCAACAACTCCACCACTACCTAGCGATGTTGAGGTTCATGCTCACACACCTATTCATCCTTCACACCCTCCCAACATCACTTCACTTAATTTTCACGCATGTTTGGTTGTGACTCCTTCGATTCCTCATATGCATTCTTTTCTATGAACTCCGTCTTTGCACCTGGGTGTTCCTCCAGATGATGTTGTCTTGTGTTCATCCATTCCAGACTCTTCAGTTGTTGTGAATGAGCAACAACCCACTCACGGAGTTGGTGTTACACAACCAACATGCGTTGTCATTCATGAAGAGTATGAGTGGGAGCTTGAGCATCAACACTCGGTGAAGGATGATTCCCTTCCGTTCGAGCCCCCTCCATTCTTTCCTAACATCGTTGGTGAACCTGCCATCCATGATTTCGCATGTGTGTATTCATCCATGGATGCACCCATTGTTGATCTTTCGCAGGGCACACCATATGTTAGCCCATCATCCAAAAATGGAGAGGACCAAAATTCATTGGAAATCCACTTGATCTTTCATCTGATTTTTTCAAAAACACAGAGGGTGAACATCCTTCCTCCTCATCTACCCCTTTGTGTGATTCATCAAACCATGAGGATGCTGACAAACATCCTGAATTTTCTGATCTTGGTTGTCCTGATCTCTTCACCTCATCATTCGATCATGATGTTGATTCACTCATTGTTAATCCATCTACACCACTGGTCTACGAAGATCCATCTGTCAATGAAGTCAAAACCCCACAGACTGTCGAGGAACTTTAGCCCGAGCTGATGGTTATGTCAGGTCCTCGATGTCCTGAGGTTGGTTTCGCTTCCGATCAGGAAATTGTTCAAACACTCAAGGCTCCTCGTCACTCATTTGTATGCACTCAAGATAAATCTAACACTCATATTTTACTTCCTCCACTCGAACTACATGATCCCATTGCTCATGCATTGGAGGAATCTTACATTTCAAGCGCTTGTGCGTGATGCAAGTTATCTTTGTTTCTTTCATTTGCTTGCATGTCACAGTCAAGAGTGTGCTTATGCTTCAAAGTTGCACATAGTGTCACACAACACCATGATAAGTCCACAGACTACCTGTCATGCACATGCACTCACTTATGTCCCATGGGCACTTTGAATCACGAAGTGTGTTTGTCTTCATTGTTATATATTTCTTACTTGCTGGTTCACACAACTAGGTCTCGCGGACCAAGCCTTCACCAAAATGGGTCTACCAATTTGATGATGGTTGCATTGGAAGTATTACTTCACGTGATCAGGCCCATGTACCGTTAGTGTAGGAGTAGGAGTAGTTTTTGCTTTCAATTGTTTGCTTGCATGCTTATTTGCATACGTGCTTTGTTTGCTTGTTTGTTTACTGGCTTCACTTTCATTTTTTATTTTTCTCTTGCTTTGATTTGATTGTTAGTTCATTCACTTGTTTCATTCATAGGTTAGTTTTGCATGAAACCATGTATGACTCGTGAAGCAAGCTAGGTAAAGTACAAGAGGGCTTGTACAGCTACCACTACTTGGTTATCTGTCATCTTGCCTCTGTATGATGAGCTTGCTACTTTCAGTCCATGATACGTCGAAGGAAAATACGTACTATTCGAAGTGAACCTTGGTGTAAGCACAACGCTTGCGTGCTAACTAGTGTCACCTTCTCTAGTCAATTGTTTTTGGGTTAACCGTTGTCAGCTCAGTCAAGTAGAGTAAGGTGAGGGGGAAAAACCTTAACATGCACATTAGAGACATATAAACTACTTCTCTGTTGGAACAACCTCTTTTTCTCTCAATAAGTTGGGATCCCTCTTCCGCCTCTGAAATGAATAAGTGTTGTGCACAACGAAAATGAAAAAAATGAAAAGTAAAAAAAAATCAAAATTCAAAATGAATAAGGTGAAAGAAGAGAAAGGCTTCCTACGTAGGGAGGTGATGCAAGTAACTCGATCGGGGTACTGACCAGGCTCACTGGTAGCGAAGCCATGCTTGTGTTCCTGTGTGACTCCACCAGGGTACTATCCAGGCCTGCTAGCAGTGGAGCAACACCAAAGATGAAACTAAGACTCTGACGACTATATTGTTTGTGCACCTATATACTCCTCAACCCTAATCGAAACAACTATGTTTCCTTGGCTTGGAATGTGTGTCAATCGACCAAGAGTTTGGCAGATGCTACATCTTGCAATCAAACTAGTGTGAAGCCAAGATGAGCTGAGAGCTAAACAATACTTCCGGAGGTGTTTGAATTGCTTTTCATGGACAAGGTCCATTTAGAGAGCTGGAGTTCTACCAATGTGTTGCCAAGTGTTGTAGTAGCTACAACCACCCTCCAAAAGTTTGCCTTAGCCTATTTTGGAGCCTTCCTACCAACCTTACACAACAATTTGTCTTGCTTCATCAAGTACTCATGCTTCAAGAGTTTTCCTCACACAAAAGTAGCCTCTTAATCATAGTTGATCCATTCCCCTCATAGGCTACTCACCCGGACTTGGTTCAGCTACAGGCCGAGTAACTTCCCCTTGAAAATTGTGCATTTATGGAGGGCAACCAGCCTTCCTTCCAGGAATTGTGTAATCCTCTCTGACAACTTGCTGGGCTCCAAGATTGTGAAATCTTGCTAGGCAACCCTCCCAGCAAGGATTTGCGCAAATTTTCCTAGCAGCACACTGTTCAGCCTAGGATTTGCACAAATCTGGGTAGCAGTCAGCTGCTCTACCCAGAAATTGGACAAATCTTCTGGGCAGCTAGCCTAGCCCCTAGCCAAAAGTGCACATTTTTCTCTAGCATTCGAGAAGTCTCTTGCATGTGCAGATGAGCTGACCGGTTCCCTCCAGGACTGAGCAAAACAGACTTGCATGCATGGGTTTCTTCTCCCAAGGCAGCATGCAAAGGCATCCCTTGTTTCAAGGATCTATGTTTAGTATTTGGAGGTTACATGCAAGGCGCAATTCCGAAACCTCCCACCAAGTGTCGCTTCCCCTAGATACGTGGCATGCGCATAACAACTAGATGCTGCAGAGCTCATTCCTCACATCAACATTGCATCTCTGAAATCCCACATCACATCTAGGAGTAGTTGGCACATTCAACTCAGTTGTTTTGGGGTAAGCCCGCTTCCCATGCCTTGTGCTACATTTCTGTCGCTTTTTGTGTTTTCGCTTGTGGGAGAACTATTTGCTTGATTTCTTTCAACTCTTGTTTTCGTGTACATATATATTAGTTTGTCCTAGCTCTGTTTCAGTTTTTGTTGCTATCTCACTATTGTCGCATGCATGAAATTGTTTTGCATGGACGTTCGCCCAACTGGAGAACTGCTTCACCCACATGCATGTTGATCTGTTTGCTGAATATTTCATTTATGTTTTGCATGCACTATTAATCACTTATGTTATCACTTAGTGTTTCCATGCATTCACTGACTTACTTGCTTTTAGTTTCCCATCGACGAGTCGAGCCAACCTTGGCCCAGGATTTGCCTTCACCAAGGATGCATTGCGCAATCTGGGAAAGGAAGGCTCACCTTCCTCTCCATATTTGTGCATTCCTACCCAAAATTTGCCCCCAGGATTGTTTTACGCATTTCTAGAGTACAGTGGCTGATTGGCCCATGAAATTGCGCAAATCTGTCCCCAGGCCAGCAATCCTTCCCAACTGGAATTGCACATTGTGCAATCCTAGAAATCAATAGCCAAACTGGATTGTGCATTTTATAGTTCCAACAGTCAGTCAGTCTCCCAGTAGCCCAGACTGTGCCTTTTTCATTCTTGGCAATCGGTCTCCCGACCTCCCGACTGAAATTGTGCAACCTTCATGATCATGCACCCAAGTATGTTGCAAGTTAGTTCTCATGTTCATTTTGGTTTTCCACTGACAAATTGCTTGCCATCAGTGTTCCATGTCTCCAGGTATCCCAGGTGTTCATCTGCCTCTCAGCAGTATAGGTCCAATGGTTTCTAGGAGAGTAGAGATGAAGACGCTATTTAGAACACATTTGGGGATGCAGTCGATCAAGTGTCCATGGACTTGCCTACCCACAAAGACATCAAGTTGTTCGTAGACAAGGACATAAAGATATGACAGTAGCAACATTAAAGCAAGTAGCATCATGAACAATAGTTGAAGGCATCATACCAATGCAATGAATACAAGAGGAGGGTTGTTGACAACATGGAGGCGAAACAAGGTTGCAAGCTCAAGCAGGTTCGTTAATGATGAAAGCAACTTTGGAGACTTTGGTTATAAAGTGACGACGCAAAATGAAGATTTCGCGAGGGCAGAAGATGGAACAAAGAAGCAGTTGCATGTGCTGAAGCCACAACTCAGGAAGAACATGAAGCTGCACATATAGACAAATGAGTTACAACAGGAACATGAACAACAGTGGGCACAACATGCACTCACAGATGGAACTGCGCCCATACAAGTTAAGGATCCATCCCAATAGCTGACACAAAGCAGACATGGTGAGAAGTGTTTTTGATTACATGCAAGGGATTCATCAACATGCATGTCATTGAGGGCATGCATGCGATACAACCCATTCAACACACTCACCAAGGCGAAGAAAAGAAGCAAGTCTAACTGAGGCTGAACATGTACTTCAACAATTTGATGCACATGACCACCAACACACACTTGAAGATCAACATGGACACTATACATCAGTTTGTTTTCAGTTTAGCCATACCCAAGAAGACCATGCGCATGTTAGCAGACGAGTTGGATGAAGAGGGTGAACCAATGCACCGGTTGTAATGGAGGCAAGAGTTCGCTTCAGCAAGATGTCACCATGAGGTGCACGCACACCATCACAGACGACCAAGCTTGGCATCAACTCACCACCTTCACCATCACAATCATGTGAAAGAGTTGGTCTCACCATAGTGGACCGAGTGTTAGTGATGTCTTTCTTGGCTTGCTCAAGCCATGTTGTCTCACATGAGTACATGTCATTTTAACATCGAGTCATGTCAAGTGTAAGTCAAGTGTCAATAGTTGGACATAATAGTCATAGATGAAGAGTCATGAGGGTAGTTGAACTATCACAAAGGGGAATGTCAAGGGTCACCCCACCCTTTGCTATAAATAGTCCCTCATAACTCATTGTATAGGCTTTTCGTTAGCCAAGCTTCTACTAAGACTATCTTGAAGAAGGCTTGGAAATTATTGTAACATGCCTTGGCTTCTCCACTGCACGGAGGTAGTACAAGTCCAACCAAAGGAACTTGAGAAGATAGAGTTTGAGCTTAAGGTGGAAGAATCAGACTCTACAACAAAAGAGGAATTAGGAGATGAAGAGCCACAAACTCCGGGTGTGAGAATATTAGTTCGAGAAAGAAAGCAGCCAAAAAGGTATAGTCCATTTGCTTTCTGTTCAAAATTTCCTTTATCTATTACTGATGATGATCCTAGGACTGTGAAGGAAGCAGTAGATTCAGAATATGGAAAACTCTGGAAAGAGGTCGTGGTTGATTGATGAGCCCCAATTTTGGTACAATTTGGGCTCATTTTGGCCTACTTTGCTTGCTCAAACCATTCTTCTTTATTTTCTTATGCATGCATTTCTTAGTTTATTCATGTTGTTTGTAGGGGGAAGGTTAGACACTTTATCCACGTGACTAATGCAGTGTGATTCCAGGTTTTGGCATTGAAAAGGGGAGCAAGAGACAACGAAAGAGGAGACAACGAGACAATGAGGTGGCTTTGCTGATTTCGTGGAGTAATGTCCACGGTCTTGGGGCATTCCTCGTGATTCCCACCAAGAACTCCGAGCTCCAATCAATCTCCCCTCCGAGCTTCAAAAGCAGCTAGCTGTCCTACAGGAACAGCAGTCATAAACTGTTCTACCAGAATAGCAGTTCTGACTGCCTCACAAATCCGCAGTTAACTTTCAGTTGGATAGCCGAGCTCCTAGAATCAAGGCTAGTTGGCGGACCATCATTTTTTGTATAAATATGGAGGCCTTAGCCTTAGATAGGTTGTTGAATCTCTTGGGTTATCATATAATTTTGGAAGCAGCCCAGTTTTGTTTTCTTTTGCTGTAAGCCAGTTTGGCATAACGTTGAATTATGAATAAAGAAGACAGTTTGTGAGCTATTCTTGAGTTTCATTAGGAGACTATAGCTCTCAGGTTAGGGCCCAACCTGAGAGCCATAGATCCCCTCTGTTGTAGTGTTGTTTATATTTCATTTCCAGCACTTTTAGTTTCATTTACACATGCAATTCGAATGGCAGTCTGGTAATTTGATTTTCTTATGAGTTAGATAGATTTGGCTTATGGTACAATTACTTCCACTTGCTTAGTGTAGCAGAGGATATATAACATCCATTGGAGCTCCAGCAAAAACGGTTGTTAAGGCTCACTGCCATCTCGTTTGAAGATTGGGGTGCAGTCCATAGCAGACCACCAAAAACACGCATGAATTTGGTTGATATAGTTATGATTTGGATTTAGATGCTTCCTTGTCATTTACACGAACCACACATCTCTTCATCACAGTCCCATACGTATTTCTCTTTGCGTTTTGGATCACTGTTCAGTAAAATCACGGTGTACTTAGTATAGGTTGGTGCATTTCCGGTTTGATAAACAGTTTCGGTCATTTGTTTCATTTACACTCTTCTCCATCTCGTTTCATTGCCATCCTTTCCGTTTTGACCCTGCATGCAACCATGTTTCTTTGACCTACACTTCGTTCTGTCCTTTCCTAACCATCTCCTATTCCTCACGTAGCTTCATTCCTTGACCTTTCGCATACATCACTCCAACACACTCCCTACACCCATTTCCCATCTCATCCTTCCACTCCTGAGCACCACCAGCCTGATCCCTACCTCACACATCCCTTTCTACCTGTCCATCACCTTTCCCTCACTTCAATCCTTCACGGTAGACCATCCTGTAGCAGTTCAGAGACATCCTGTAGAAAACCCCTGAGTTTCCTGTAGAATCCCCTGCAGACATCCTGTAGGAGGTCATTCACGCGGTTGATGAGCTTCTAAACGTGGAAAACCTCTGTGGATGAATGCCAAGGGTCCATAGGGACCTCACCTAGCCTCCCTAACCTGTCCCACGCTTTCCTTCCTTCTCCATCCAATCTGCGCAACCAAACCCTAATAAGTAAAAAAATCACAATCACTCTACCTACTTAATGAAAAAGTATAAAAACATGTCTTTTATGATGCAAGTAGTTTAGATCCATGCATTTTCACTCATTAGAGGTAACAGCAGCATTGGTAGAAGTATTACTCATCTTCATTGCTTTATAGAGATTGGACTAGTCAAATTAGGGTTTCCTAGGGTTACATGCTGTGATTTACTTTTAGTTCCTTTTTGTCAATTAGCTTAGTCTCCTTTGAGCTAGCTTTCGTCCATCATTGATAAAGCTTCTTCTGTGAGCCTATAGAAGTTGGCTTGAGCCCTAGCGGACTTGTGCCAGCTGACCAGTGACAGCTGCGACAAGAGCAAGTACTTGTGCATACAGCACCGTCGCTTCCAAGTTTGTACGAACTACCGGGTTGATAAAATGAGAGACAGGAAGCCCCAGGAGTTGTAGCATTTTTGCTACAATACTGGAGCTCACCATCTTTTTGGCACCATTGCCGGGGAAGCGTCAGAGTATTAGTAATTGTTGCTTTTCTTCTAAATTCTTGCTCTCACTTTCTGCTAAGAAGAATCATAGAAGTGAAATCCATCATCAGTAAAGAAATACCAGAAGTCACCCTCCTGCAGGAAACCAAGATGGATGAGGAGTCTATCAACTCTATTAAACATAAGTTTTAGAACACTAGCAAGATGGAAATAGTCAGTTCAAGAAGAGCGCTTGGAGGCCTTGGTACATTATGGAATTTGAAAAAACTAAATCTGCTGAGTACTCTAAAAACAACCCATTCAGTAACAACTATTTTTAATACTGAGAAACAACAACTCTTCACAGTGATCAATGTGTACATACCCATCCACTTTTGCGAAAAGAAAATGTCTTACTGATGGAAATGAAAGCTACAAAGTTTGGGAATAACTCCATTATTGGGGTAGACTTCAATACCACAATGGGAAATCACGAAAAATGAGGGGCGTCCATTATTCATGATGTCTAATAGGAATACATGGTGGACCTCATCCTAGCCTTCAACCTATATGATTTCAAACCTCAGAAATTCCTATGCACTTGGACTAACAAAAGAGTGGGTCCAAACCATATAATGGCGCGTTTGGATTGGTTCCCTGTTTTCAACAATATATTGACTCTGAAATACATCCTTAATTTAATCCTCCGCCCTCTCGTGGGCAGGATCAAATCATCAATCGATTGACCTAGATATCTCCCCACCCTTGGATTTGGGCACTATTCCCTTCGATTACTCTCCCCAATGGATGGAAGTTCCCGATTTCTTCGAGATGGTCACCATCTCTTGGTCGAGATGGATTAATGGATGCCAAATTACTATATGGGAGGCTAAGATTGACAAAATTAAAGGAGACATCAAAAACTTGGCACAAGGAGCACAATTCAGAAAGCTAGTTCAATATCAAAAATATGGAAGAAAAAATGGAAGCAATCCAAGGGCGATTGGGAACCATGTCAGTCCGAGAATCGGATATACATGAGGAAGTTGAAAATTTCAAGAGCCTACACACAACTCTCATAAATGAAGAGAAGTACTGGACATTAAAATCAAGAAATAACTTTCTTAAGGTAGGGAATAGTTATACTACGTTTTTCACAAACAAGCCAAGTTTAGAGAATCAAAAAACAATATTACTCAGACTACTCATAGGGAGAAGATCATCAATAAGTTTGAAGAAATTAAAAGAGATTCTATAAAACACTATTAAAATTTGTACACTAAGGATCATACATGAGATTTACAAAACAAAGACTTGCTTCTCGAGGGCATTCCCCACTTAGTGTCAGAGAAATGGAATATCCCTTTGACTACTCCAACATAGGAGGAAATCCGAAAAGTAATCTTCTCCTTCCCGCTTGATAAGGCATCGGGTCTGGATGGTTTATCGGTGATATTTTTCAACTCCTTTTGGGATGTTTTAAATAAGGACCTGTGTAGGTTGGTGGGATACGCCTTTAAATGATCTGCTATGGGAAGTGACATAAATTATTCCTTTGTGGGTTTAATCCCTAAAGAATCGAGCCCCTCCTCATTCTCTAAGTTTCACCCGATTTTCCTCTGTAATGTCTCTTATAAGATCTTTTCAAAGTTGCTAGCTTGTCATATCAAGTTGTTATTAACCCCTTTAATCTTTGAAAACTAGGGGGGTTTTCTCCCTGGTAGACAAATCTTTGACAATATCATCCTTATCCAAGAGGCCCTGGACACCAGATGATGAAGGGGAGTTCAAGGCATGATCATTAAGCTGGACATGGCAAATCCCTTTGACTGGGTTAGGCATAGTTTCTAGATAAAATTCATTAAAAAAATTAGGGATTGATGAGACATTTATAATATGGATAAAGATTTGTGTTGCCTCTCCCTAGAATTCTTCGTTGGTGAATGGTAGGGTTGTTGGCTTCTTAAAATCTTCAAGAGGTATTCGTCAAGGGTGCCCCCTCTCACCCTTCCTATAAATAATTATGGATGATTCCCTGAGAATAAATTTGGAGAATGAAAGTCCTTCTCTCAACCTTCTGAGCATTTGTTTACATGAGAGCATCAAAAGCATAAATAATGGTTAGTTTTCAGATGATACTATATTAATGGGAGGTACCTCTACCACTATAGTTAGGCACTTTAAAAATATTCTGGACATATTTCTAAGGGCATCTTCCGGAGCCACGAGTGATAGGAAAAGCCACATATACAGTTGGAATATCAAAAGGCTAAAATAAATAAATAAAAAAAATGAATAAATTCTAGGATTTAAAGCTATCCGGGGACAGAAAGACTTCAATTACTTAGGAATCCCAATCTTCCTATGTCACACTACTTCCTATGGCTAGTAAAAAGTGGAGGATAAAATGAAAACAAAAATTGTAAACTAGGGTGGGACTTGGCTCAATAATGTAGGCAGAGAAATCCTCATAAAATCGGTCCTATTGACAATCCCTTTATATCAGTTCCTGCTCTACAAACTCCCAAAACTATGCTTCATCAAATGGGAATGTATATAAGAAAATTCCTATGGGAAGAAGGTACAAAAAGAAACAAAGAAATACCACTTAGTAAATTGAAAAATAGCCAGAGCCCCTAAACAACATGGAAGGTTGGGCATCAGGGACCTGGGAATTGCAAATATGGCAAAAGGAGCAACACTTTTTTGAAGTTTGATTACTAGTCTGAGTCGGTGGTGCTCCTAGGTGATCCATGCTAAGTTCCTATTACATATTAACAATTAGGATGGCCAAGTGGCCCCTAAATTGGGTTCCCCTATATGGCACATGATAAACTCCTCCAAGGATTCCATCATAAAAAATTTAAACAAGATCTTCGGAAATGGAGCCAGAATCAAAAATTTCTCATATTCTATCTTGGGACTTTAGACCCTTGAGCCTGATCTTTCTTTGGTGGATCTTCAACTCCTCTTGAGAAATCGAGGAGTGGAAACTATGGACCAGATGGTTGAGTGTATTCATCATGGAAGCTAGAAAACATCACGGACACTCTTCTCCCCTAGAGAAAAAGGCTACTAAAATAGCGAAGAGGGTGTGCCCCCATTGCACTATATGAGGAAGATAGGCGGGGTTGGAAGAATTCTAGGCACTCGATCAAGGAAGAATATTTTCGCGTGCTCTCTTGCACCCAATAACCTCCTAAAAATTCAATATGGAAAAAAAATTCCATCCTGGAAGTCAATTTCTTCTGTTGGTTGCTTATGCATAAAAAAATTCTTAGTGTGGAGAATCGTTGGAGAAGAGGACAAATGCCCCCTTTAGGTTCCCTATTTGTGAATTGGAGGACGAGTCTATCTCATATCTTTTTCTCCAGTGTCATTTGACAAAGGAAGCGTGGGTTGTGGCCCTTGATCCTCTATTGTGTAGAACCATCTAGCCTATAGAGATCTAGACCTTCTTCAGCTCTTGGCCCAAATATTATTTGGGCTCCCTTCAAGCCAAGGATAATTTAAAGGATATCTAGTCCTCTCTTCCAAAGTACACCAGTTGGAAAATATGGTTAACCAGTTACAAGTTAATATTTAAAAATACCTGGGCCCTAACAAGTGTTATAACCATGACTTCCCTTCCAACCTATATATAATTTCATAAAATGGTCATGGAACCTTCCTTGGATCAGTTGGAGTCCACTTGGATGGCCTTGTGGGAGTGCTCCCATGCCCCCTAGGTTCTGTGGCTTATCTATCACTCTTGGGACAAATGGATTTTGCGGTTATCCTTGGAAGGTCTGGTGGAATGAATCAGATCCACAAATAAATGGAACCTTCAATTTGATGGTGCATGAAAAGGTAATATTGGTGTGGAAGGAGGGGGAGGGATTCTCATTAATCCCAAAGGAATCACTGAATTTAGATATACTTGGCAGCTTGGATGAAAGACAAACAACCAGGCAAAAGTGTATGGCTTACTCTCGTGCCTTACCTTTGCACAAAGAATGAGCATAAAAATAATTCAAGTTTTAGGAGATTCCATCATCATTAATAGGCATATGATCAATACTACAATAGTTAAGAACACTATCATGAATGAAATCACTAAGAGAGCCCAAAATTTTCTACCCTCCTTCAATTTGGTGTCCTTCAACCATGTATTGAGATGAAATAACTAAGAAAATGATATGCAGGCTAATCAGGCATGTCAGTTGGGTGAAGAAAAATTCATATAGAATGAAGTCGAGAGAAGGAAAAATATCCTATAAGAATGTTGGAGAGCGACATTTGTAGGATGACAAGAAAGGCTCAAAGGAGGGCAAGGAAAGTAAAAAATTTAAATAGTTTGAATCTTGTGGTAATAGTGTTTTTCTATCCTCACCTATGTTCCTCCCTAGTCTCTTCCACACCGCTCCCTTCACTCTGCTCCCCTTCATTATTATTTAATTCCCCCTCCCCTTCTCCTCTCCATTCCCCTTCCCCTTCCCCTGTAGCTACCACCATTTCACCCATCCCCACCATGATCTCCTACTTGGGCATAACCATCCCCTCAGCCCGTGGGCCCTGTCGCATCATCTCGTGCTTGTTTGTGACTGCCATGGAGCCTTGTGTCAAGTTCGTCCTCCACCATCAGTCGCAATGTGTCGGCATGCGTCACATTGGTACCACATTTGTTTCAGTTTGGAGCCTCAAAGTGCGGCTTCATTTCCCTCCCGTGGTTCTTGGGATAAAGGATGGCGCTTCACCTCGGGCAAGTACATGAGAATGGGAATTACAGAGAAGAATTTATTTTAGGCACATAGAGAAGCCTTGCTCACTCGTGGGAGGTTATTTTGGTTGGATAGAATCAGGAAGGAGTAGTCTGCGGAATTAATGGTGGTCGACAAAGATATGATGGAGAATTATCAGGATCCTAGCCATATCATCTCCTTTTCTCAACTCTGCATAAAAGGCATAACTCTATGTTGGATTTGTATGATTTAAGATTATTGGTGGTAAGGTGGCCTTTGTAAAAGCTTGGCAGATTGAACTAAGGCTGTTGTTTGTGAGCTGTCATGTTAGGGGTGATGGGTTGTGTGTAATTGTAGGTATGTCTGAGGGACTAAAAGTGTATGCAATTGAGGTTTTCTGTGTAATTGAGAGTCTATGTTATGTTGAGGGTCTCTGTGCAATTGACGTTCTATGTGTTGTTGAGGTTCTATGTGCAATTGAGGGTATGTGTGCATCCGAGAGTTTGTAGGGTGATGTTGGGTGATTTGTAGTTATTCTCTTGACATGGCAATGATTTGGAGTCAGAATTTAGGAGTTAAATTACATATATAATAATTGAGTGAAGTTGTTTTGAGCACAACTGTCGAGGAGAAAGACTATAACCATTATGCCTACAAACGCGCCTAGTTGGAGGATAGTGAGGAGGAAAGAGCCAATTTTTTTTGAGTTTGTCAAAAAGTTGAAAACTAGATGCCAGTATGCAGAATGTTAAAGCCAGTTCATGGTCGGGTTCCTGCGTCAGCCACCAGCCGAGGTCTGGAGGCCGCGAGTTAGCTCTTCTCTGACAGGTGGAAGCAGCAGACCATCTCGCATCACTTGTGTGTAGGATCACTAGGAGTTGTGAGAGGATCTGGTTGAACTAAAATATAGAATGCACAAACAACTCCACGAGAACATGATAATGCAAGATAGGGAGTTGGAGAAACGGGAGTACATTCAACAATTGGAAGATTAGGTTGATGCATTGAGGCAACCACTTGAGCAAATGAAGCTTAAAGTGGAAACCATGGAGGATAGCATAGAGGAAAACATGGAGGACGCGACCGAACATGACAACAACAAAGGCTCTGAAGATGCATTTTTTGGGTTGAACCTAAACAATACAACACCAATAGACATCTAATCTCACATGTTTCCTTTTTTCACCCATTATCTATATGATGCAATGTAAATGTATATATCTATTGTCTTAATTCTATCGTATATATATTTGTAAAAGCACCAAAATGATAAAATTTGATGGGCAGAATAGACCATCCTTAATAGCATAATTGCAGAACAAATGAAATATTACTAGCTCTTTGAAGACAGACGTTTTGAGGTAAATTCTGGTTTTTGTTATAAACGAGCACAATTTTTAATATAAATCTATATTGATTCCGGTTTAAAAAAATAAGTGATTTATAATACAATAAATGATTGAATTGGCTGATTTATATTAAAACTAAGCAATAATAATATAGAATCTAATTAATTTATAAAATAAATATACGACAATCTTATAACATATCACAAATTGAAAATATTTAATATGAAACATTTTTTTGAACTTTTAAACTTATATAAATTATGTGATTTAGGAATGTCTTTTAAAACACAATTATAAAATTTTCTTGACCAATGGATATTAACTATCATCTCTTATAAAACTAAATCATATTAAGCATTTATATGTATTTTTGGATAGGCATATAATAAATATACAACAATCTTATAACATATCACAAATGCAAAATATTTATTATGAAACTTTGTTATGGAACCAACTCAAGAAAATGATAGAAAAGATAGATCAAGGCCTTAGAATTCAGCCTCTTACAGGGGGCAACCTCCTTTACATTACATAAATGAACAATTCTTGGATGATTCAAATGAAAAAACCTCCTTTCTATATATAGGAGTCTAAGGGGTCACAATATAACCCAACCGACCTAACAATAATAATATAAAGCCACAAAAATAACAATAGATGGATTCTATGGGGCACAGTAATAATAATATGGGGACAATAGCGGCACAACAATATTAATAAGGGATACAACTACAATAGTAATGGGGTAATAACTAGTATTATAGGGACCCAACATGCCGCTCTCCTTCAAAAAAGTGTTGTCCTCAATGCTTGAGTAGTTCGGGATGCTTCTGTATGAAATTGTCATCCTCCCATGTGTAATATTTAGCAGATAAGTTCTTCCATTTGATAAGATACTCTGAAATTGATTGATTTCGTAGCTGTCGAGTTCTTGTTTCTTTGACTGCTTCTGAAGCCAATATGATTTTTCCTTCCTCGTCAAGTTCTGGCAATATTTTTTGAACTAGGAGCTTTTTGCCTATAACCTTATTTAAACACGAAACATGGAAAACTGGGTGCAATGGAGAAGCTGCAGGAAGCTCCAATTTGTATGGCATAGTACCAATCTTTTGCAACACCTTGTATGGACCCTAATACTTTGGTGATAATTTATTATCCTTCTTAGCTTGCTTGAGAGACATTTTCTTATATGGTTGTAGCCATAGGAAT
>APFE030849794.1:43383-80851 GCA_000404065.3 Pinus taeda
TCACCTACTTCTTCTAATGAGAGATCACCCTCAAAGGTTACAGTTACCTATGAGAAGGGGAGCTCGAAGAAGAGTACGTGGCAAGAAAGAATAGACCTGATGGATGAGAAAACACGGCTACAGCAAGCCCAGGAGGTCCTACAGGATACACTAGCTCGTCTACAGGAAACAGAGCAGAGAGAAAAGGAGGGACCCTCGTCACCTAAGAAGGATGAGCTAGAACCTCCCGGGGAGGAAGAAAAAGAGCATATCCCTGAGCCTACCCCTTCACCCAGTTTGAATTCTTACTACAATTTCTTGGAGGCGGGAAAGATCATCCCGCAAAAAATTACTGTACCATTATTTATTGCATTGGAAGAGGAAAAGGTCCGGTCTCACACCTGGATGCAGATCGCCAAGTCTAAGGGTGTGGCTGACATAGGCCCTCTACAGGACCAGCTCAAAGAAATTAGGAGCGAATTTGCAATGGCTAAACACGTGGCCAATTGCCAGCAAACGTTCCTACAGGAAGAAAATCAAAGGTTAAGGTTGCAGCTGAAAGAGCTGAAGGTAGGAGCATCGACATCCTCCAAGGTTGTCGTGCAAGAACAGCCAAGCACAAAGGAGGTACCCTCCAGCCTTGAGGAAACCATAGTGCAGCTACAAGAAGAACAACAGCAAGCCAAGATTGCAACGCAAGCACTCAAGGAGCAGTTGCAGCAAAAAGAAATACAGTTGGCTTGCATGGCCAGCTGCGCCATAGAGGCAATTCAGTGTAGGGCACCTGCAAGATCCTATGGTTTGTTTTTAAGGGATCAATGGCTGCAGTTCCAAATAAACACCCTGGCACAGGAGGTATGTTGATTCAAAGCCCACACCAGTTTTCGAAATATGCAGTACCTAACTCAGCAGAGACAGAGCAAATTGGCAGAGTTCTAACTTCACAATTTGGCCCTGCCTAATGAGGTCTCATGGGATCCCAACATTGCCTTGGGTGACATGCAATTGATGGCATTGGCCTCATGGTTAAACCATGAGGACCAAAGAGCAAACGAAGCCAAATCGGCCATGAACAAAGAAGTGAAGGAGCCACTGCTCATTAGGCCAGAAATAGAAGACCCGGTGACCCTCATCTCGAAACATAAACAATTGGCTACAGACCCCACAGCGTCTCTAAGGTGGATGGACAAATAGGCTCAAGCTATCGCCCACTTCGAGGATATGGAAAGGCTGTTGGGGGACAATGCTGCTCATGCTTGTCAACGTAGATGGAATACCCTGGGCCACAGCTTACAAGTCCAAGAATATCACACACCCATCCGGATGAGGGAAGCTTTGGCAAGGGTTGCCCGTTACAAGAAATCAGTGCAAAGCCTCCAAGCCAACTGGATTGGCCTTAAACTCAGCCCACCACTACTGCTGGGTCTGACTGAAGGAAATTCAAAGGAAAATGATGGTCAACAGTGGGCAGAGGTGGACAGGACAGCAGGATTTCACACCCGCAGGGAGTATACTACCACTGAGCCTTGGGATGCTAGCGAAGCAGTGAGGGCCATGAAGGACGAGGACTTGGATTGAGTTGCTCGAGGATGAGCAAATGGTTCAGCTGGGGGGTGATGATGAGCCCCAATTTTGGTACAATTTGGGCTCATTTTGGCCTACTTTGCTTGCTCAAACCATTCCTCTTTATTTGCTTATGCATGCATTTCTTAGTTATTTCATGTTGTTTGTAGGAGGAAGGTTAGACACTTTATCCACGTGACTAATGCATTGTGATTCCAGGTTTTGGCATGGAAAAAGGGAACAAAAGACAACGTAAAAGGAGTAAGAAGACATAAGGTGGCACTGCTGATTTTGTGGAAGGATGTCCACAGTATTGGGACATTCCTCGTGATTCCCACCGAGAACTCCGAGCTCCAATCAATCTCCCCTCCGAGCCTCAGAAGTAGCCAGCTGTCCTACAGGAACAGCAGTCATCAACTATTGACTGCCTCACAAATCCGCAGTTAAACTTCAGTGGACAGCCGAGCTCCTAGAATCAAGGCTACTTGGCGGATCATCATCTTTTTTGTATAAATATGGAGGCCGTAGCCTTAGATAGGTTGTTGAATCTTTTGGGTTATCATATCATTTTGGAATCAGTCCAAGTTTGTTTTCCTTTTTGCTGTAAGCCAGTTTGGCATGACATTGAGTTATGAATAAAGAGGACAGTTTGTGATCGATTCCTGAGTTTTATTAGGAGACTATAGCTCTCAGGTTAGGGCCCAACCTGAGAGCCATAGATCCCCTCTGTTGTATTATTGTTTCTATTTCTTTTTCCAGCACTTTGAGTTTCATTTGCACATGCAATCTGAATGGCAGTCTTGTAATTTGATTTTCTTATGAGTTAGATAGATTTTGTTTATGGTACAATTACTTTCACTTGTTTAGCGTAGCAAATGATACATGACATCCATTGGAGCTCCAGCAAAATCGTTTGTTAAGGCTCACTTCCATCTCGTTTGAATATTGGGGTGCAGTCCATAGCAGACCACCAAAAACACGCATGAATTTGGTTGATACAGTTATGATTTGGATTTAGATGCTTCCTTGTCATTTACACGAACCACACATCTCTTCATCATAGTCCCATACGTATTTCTCCTTGCGTTTTGGATCACTGTTCAACAAAGCCACGGTACACTTAGTGTAGGTTGATGCATTTCCGGTTTGATAAGCAGTTTTTGGTCATTTGTTTCATTTACACTCTTTTCCATCTCGTTCATTGCCATCCTTTCTGTTTTGACCTTGCATGCAACCACGTTTCTTTGCCTTACACCGCGTTCTGCCCTTTCCTAAACATTTCCTAATTCTCATGTAGCCTCATTCCTTGACCTTTCACATCCATCACTCCAACACGCTCCCTACACCTGTTTCCCATCTCATCCTTCCATTCCTGAGCCATCACCAGCCTGATCCCTATCTCTCACATCCCTTCCTACCCGTCCATCACCTTTCCCTCACCTCAGTCCTCCACGGTAGACCATCCTGTAGCAATTCAGAGACATCCTGTAGCAATTCAGAGACATCCTGTAGAAAACCCTGAGTTTCCTGTAGAATCCCCTGCAGACATCCTGTAGGAGGTCATTCACGCGGTTGCTGAGCTTCTGAACGTGGAAAACCTCTGTGGATGAATGCCAAGGGTCCATAGGGACCTCACCTAGCCTCCCCAACCTGTCCCACGCTTTCCATCCTTCTCCATCCAATCTGCGCAACCAGACCCTAATAAGTAAAAAAATCACAATCACTCCACCTACTTAATGAAAAAGTATAAAAACATGTCTTTTATGATGCAAGTAGTTTAGATCCATGCATTTTCACTCATTAGAGGTAACAGCAACATTGGTAGAAGTATTACTCATCTTCATTGCTTTATAGAGATTGGACTAGTCAAATTAGGGTTTCCTAGGGTTACATGCTGTGATTTACTTTTAGTTCATTTTTGTCAATTAGCTTAGTCTCCTTTGAGCTAGCTTTCGTCCATCATTGATAAAGCTTCTTCTGTGAACCTATAGAAGTTGGCTTGAGCCCTAGCGGACTTGTGCCAGCTGACCAAGTGACAGCTGCGACAAGAACTAGTACTTGTGCATATAGCACCGTCGCTTCCAAGTTTGTACGAACAACCGGGTTGATAAAATGAGAGACAGGAAGCCTCAGGAGTTGTAGCATTATTTCTACAATACTGGAGCTCACCATTGATGAAATGGCATCTTTGCACAAAAATGAGGCTTGGCATCTGGTGGAGTTGCTGGCTGGAAGGAAACCCATTAGCAGCAAATGGGTGTTCAAGAAGAAGACAATTGTAGAAGGAAAGGTGGAGAAATACAAATCTCAGTTGATAGCAAAAGCTTATTCCCAGGTGTCAGGAATTGATTTTGGTGATATTTTTTCTCCTGTTGCGAAGGTAGCTTCTATTAGATTACTTTTATCTGTTGCTACTATTTTTGATTTTGAGGTAGAATAGATAGATGTGAAGACAACATTTCTTCATGGGGATCTGGAAGAGGAGATCTACATGAAGAAACCTGAAGGCTTTACGGTGAAGGGTAAGAAAGAACTGATATGCAAGTTAAAGAAGTCTTTGTATGGGCTAAAACAGTCACCAAGAATGTGGTATCAGAAATTTGATACATTTATACGGGGACTTGGCTTCACCAGAAATAAAGCAGATCACTGTGTGTATTTTAAATTAATTGGTGACTATCTTATTGATCTGGTCTTGTATGTGGATGACATGTTTTTGGTTGGAAATGACAAAGAAATTATCCAGGAGTTGAAGACCCAATTTTCCTCCAAGTTTGACATGAAAGATCTTGGTGCTGCAAATTATATTTTGGGCATGTAAATTAAAAGAGATCGGGAAAACAGGAAGCTCTGGTTAAACCAGAGGAAGTATGTCGAGACAATATTGCAGAGGTTTAATATGCAGGATAATAAACCGGTGAAGGTTCCTATTCCTGTAGGTGTAAAGTTATCTGTTGAACAATGTCCTAGGACACCAGAAGAGGAAGAGCACATGTCCTGTGTTGCATATGCAAGTGCAGTCAATAGCCTAATGTATGCGATGGTATGTACTAGACCAGACATTGCACATGTAGTGGGAGTATTGAGCAAGTCTATGTCAAAACTAGGGAAGGAGCATTGGATAGCAGTGAAGTGGGTTTTCAAGTATTTGTGTGGCACTAGTGATTATGGTTTGTGCTACCAAGGAAGACTAGGATTGGACAGAGTGTTGGATATTCATGGCTTTGTTGATGCAGACTGGGATGGAGATCTGGATCAGAGAAGATCTACAGTGGGTATGTGTTTAACCTATTTGGAGGTGCAGTCAGTTGGATGAGTAAGAAACAATCTGCAGTGGCACTATCAACTACAGAGGCAGAATACATGGCAGCCACTCATGCAAGCAAGGAAGCAGTTTGGTTTGTAGAGATTGTGTTCAAGTATGGGGTTAGTATAGGGAGCTATAAGGATAGATTGTGACAGCCAAAGTGCAATTTTCTTGGCAAAGAACCCTGCTTACCATTCAGACACAAAGCACATTGATGTTCAGTATCACTTTGTGATGGATATGATAGAAGAAAAGAAGGTGTTGGTAAAGATGGACACGTTGAAGAATATTGCAGATGCATTGACAAAATCTGTGAGCTCTGAGAAGTTCACTTGGTGTAGAGAAAGAATGGGCATTGTACGGATGGATAAATGACTAAGCTCTCCTGTGTAAAGAAAACAACAAGTGGGATAATGTTGGGTTGTGTTATATTCTTTCCACGATTAGCTCCCCTAGTTAACCAGGGGGTCAGAGAGGGGGCAGAGTCCCCCCCTTCATTGCGCCAATTGCACAGCCCCCCCTGTCCAGGGGGTTTGAGGGGGGTGGGTAGCCCCCTTCTACGTGGTTTGGGGCAGCGCCCTGGGGAAATTTTTGTTGCACCCTATATTAGGTGGGCGAACCGACCTATGGTTTTGTGCATGGTTTTCGCACATGGTTTTGGGTGCGATGGTTTTCGGTCCATGGTATTGGATGCTTCAAAATGTATATATATGTATTGTAACATATGAAAGGAACATAATGAAAAATCAAGTTGGTAGTCACAGTTTTGGGATCCAGGGGAAAATCTATCTGTATATGTGTTTTATGTGTTATGCTCTCACATTGTTTACTTTCTATTCTTAGAATTCTTATGCATGAAATTTCTGTACGAGGTCAAAACCTACAGAAGGCAACCCTTCGCTATATATGAGGGAATTGTATTATGTCTATGTAGATATGTATTTTGAGCGAGGAAGAGAGAGGAGATTGAGAGCGAAAAGGGAATTACAGTGGATTTTCTGTAGGTTGTATCTCTTCATTTTGTTGGATAATACAAAAGGAAGTACTCGTTGTTTCTCGTGGATGTAGCCCAAACTGGGTGAACCACGTATATCTGTGTCTCTCTTGTTTTATGAATTTATGTTTCTGCAATATATTTCATGTATTTCATTGCTCTGTAATATATAATTTTCTAACAACTGGTATCAAAGCCAAAGGCATATTTGGCTGATAAACTCATAGGAGAGAAGGGTTCCTAGTTCGAGTGGGAGCAATGGCAGAAGATGGTAGGTTTAGGGTTGAAAAATTTAATGGAAAAAACTACCAGCTATGGAAGATGCAAATGGAAGATTATCTGTATCAGAAAGACATGTACCTACCATTGAGTGGAAAGACAAATAAGCTGACGAGTATGACAGACACAGAATGGGATATTTTCAATAGAAAGGCACTTGGAACAATACAGCTATGCCTAGAGGCATCGGTAGCGTTTAATATTTCAAAGGAAATGACAACAGAGGGTTTAATTAAGGCATTGGCCAAACTATATGAAAAACCCTCAGCCTCAAATAAGGTATTTCTTATGAAGCATTTATTTAATATGAATATGTTAAAAGGTGGATCTGTTGTTGATCATTAAAATGAATTTAATACAGTTACCAGTCAGTTAAGTTTTGTAGGGGTAACTTTTGATGATGAAGTTAGGGTTTTGTTATTTCAATGCTCATTGCCAAAAAGTTGGAATGGTTTAGTTATGTCCATTAGTAACACTGTCTCTGGATCTAGTACTTTAAAGTTTGATGATGTTGTCAGTGCAATCCTTAGTGAGGAAATGTGATGAAAAAGCTCCAGTGAGACATCAGGTGATGCTTTGACTATAGAGACTAGGGGAAGATAAATGGAAAGAGGAAAGAGCCCAGGATATCGCAGTAAGTCAAGGAAAGGCAGATCCAAGTCCAAATCAGGGATAGTGTGCTGGAAATGTGGGAAGAAAGGACACCTGAAGAAAGACTGCAAGTCCCGAAAGGGTAAAGAAGGAGATGTGCAACAAGAAAACAATCATGAAGCAAATGTGACAGGTGATGTGTTGCAAGATTCTTTGATTCTTTCATTAGAAAATATTATTGATGCCTGGGTGGTAGATTCAGGGGCCTCATTCCATGCCACACATGATAGGAAACATTTTCATGATTATGTTCAAGGAGATTTTGGACAAGTTCGATTGGGTGATGATAACCTTGTAAAATCATTGGAATGGGTATAGTTTTCATAAAACAGCATAATGGAAATCAATGGCTATTGAAGGAGGTAAGGCATGTTCCAGATCTAAAGAAAAATATTATTTCAACAGGGTAGTTGGGAGGTGAAGGATGTGTGATCACTTTTACAAATAAAACCTAAAAGGTCACTAAAGGAGCCTTGGTAATAGTAAAAGGAGAAAAGGTTGGTTCAATATATTTATGCAATGGCATTTCTAATTCTGTTAATGCTTTAACCTCTGGAGGAGAAGATACAACATTGTGGCACCATAGGCTTGGGCACATGAGTGAGAAGGCGATGCAGATTCTTCACTCAAGAAATTTGTTGCCAGGTTTGAATCATGTTGATTTAAAATTATGTGAGAATTGTGTTTATGGAAAACAGAAGAGAGTTAGATTCCTCAGAGTTGGGAAACAAAAGAAGAGTGAAAAATTAGAACTTGTGCATACAGATGTATAGGGACCTTCTCAGGTATCATCTCTTGGTGGCGATCGCTATTATGTTACTTTTATTGATGATGCAACCAGAAAAAACTTGGATTTATTGTATTCAAAATAAATCAAATGTATTTGAAACTTTCAAGAAATGGAAAGCTTTGGTTGAAAATGAGACAAGAAAAAGGTTGAAGTATCTCAGATCAGACAATGGAGGTGAATATTGCAGCAAAGAGTTTGATAGATACTATTCAAAGAACGGAATTCAAAGATAGAAGACAGTTCTAGGAACACCACAAGAAAATGGTGTCTCAAAAAGGATGAATAGGACAATCATGGAGCGTGCAAGGTGCATGAGATTGCATGTAGGATTGCCTTTACAATTTTGGGTAGATGCTGTAGATTCTACTATTTATCTAATAAACAAAGGGCCTTCAAGTTCTTTGGATGGTGGTATTTCAAATGAGGCATGGACAGGTAAAAATGTAAAGTACTCATTTTTAAAGACTTTTGGTTGTGAAGCCTTTGTCCACACTAATAAAGAAAATCAAACAAAGCTTGAGGAAAAATCAAAGGAATGTACCTTTATTGGATATGGTGTTAATGATTTTGGTTATCGCTTTTATGATTATGAAAAACACAAAATGAATAGGAGCAGAGATGCCATATTCAATGAAAAGGTTTTGTATAAATATCAGCTGCAGGAAAAGAAACAGGAAAAACAAAACATAGAATACATAGTGCTTGATGAGATCATAGAAAAAGTGAAGGTGCCTGAAAATTATAATGATCAACAGCAAGAACAAATAAAATAACAAAAATAGCAACAAGCACCTCAAACACTTGAAAGTGGTGTTAGAAGATCTACCAAGATAAGTAGACCCCCTGAACGATACTCTCCTTCATTATATTATGTATTATTGACTGATTCTGGTGAACCAGAATGTTATGAAGAAGCAGTGCAGGTAGAAACCAAGGAGAAGTGGCAGCAAGCCATGAAAGAAGAGATGAACTCCTTAGCACATAACTAGACTTGGGACTTAGTCAGGTTTCCTGTAGGTAAAATGACATTGCAGAATAAATGGGTTTATAGGTTGAAGGAAGAAGATGGAGGTAGAAAAAGGTATAAAGCTAGACTTGTGGTGAAGGAGTCTGCACAGAAAAAGGGCATAGACTTTGATGAGATATTTTCTCCTATTATTAAAATGACTTCAATCATAACTATTTTAAATCTAGTATCAGATGAAGATTTGCATCTTGAGTAGCTAGATGTAAAGACAACCTTTCTCCATGGGGATTTGGAGGAAGAGATATATACACAACAACCACAAGGATATGAGGTAAAAGGGAAGGATAAACTAGTGTGTGGGTTGAAGAAGAGCTTGTATGGCTTAAAATAGGCTCCAAGGCAGTGGTATCTAAAATTTGACAGGTTTATGTATGAACAAGGTTATACTAGATGTCACTCTGATCATTGTGTTTATCGCAAAAGGAAAAATGATGGTAGCTATATTATATTGTTATTGTATGTAGATGACATGCTTGTTGCGGGTTCTAACATGTAGGAAATAAATGTGTTCAAAATAAAATTGGCAAACTCGTTTGCAATGAAGGATTTGGGTGCTGCAAAACAAATCCTTGGTATGAGAATAACTAGAGACAGGAAGAATCGAAAATTAACATTGTCTGAAAGTGAATCCATAGAAAAGGTGTTGAAAAGATTTAATATGTAGAATGCAAAACCAGTTAGTATACCTTTGGCTAGCCATTTCAAACTAATTAAGGAGGTGTGTCCCAAGACTCAGGAAGAAATGGCTTATATGTTTAAAGTTCCATATGCATTAGTAGTTGGAAGCTTAATGTATGCAATGGTCTGCACAAGGCCTCATATTGCACATGTAGTGGGAGTTGTAAGAAGGTACATGAACAATCCAGGAAAAGAACATTGTATAGCAGTGAAGTGGATTCTCAGGTATTTGAGAGGTACCACAAATCAAGAATTATGCTTTGGTGGTTCAAACATTGCTCTACAGGAATATGTTGATGCAAATATGGTGGGTGATAGAGATAACAGGAGGAGCACAACAGGGTATGTGTTTACTATAGGTGGAACAACTGTCAATTTGGTTTCAAAATTGCAAAGTGTTGTTGCACTCTCAACAATGGAAGCATAGTATGTTGTTGCTACAGAGGCTAGTAAAGAAATGATTTGGTTACAAAGGTTTCTGGATGAATTCGGTAACAAGCAGGAGTTGGGTAGGTTATATAGTGATAGCCAGAGTGCCATACATCTTGAAAATAACTTTGCATTTCATTCCAAGACTAAACATATACAACTCAAGTACCATTTCATACGGTCAGTGTTGGAAGATGGACAGTTGAAGCCGGAAAGGATACACAATAGCCAAAATCCTGCAGATATGTTAACAAAAGTTGTATCAGGGAGAAACTGAGATTCTGCTTAGTTTCAATTGGTCTTCAAGTATGACGAAGAAGATGAGAAACAACCAGGTCCAAAGTGGAGTCATTTTCTAGCAAATGAAGTAGCGGTGGAGTTGCTATAATTAGTCTCCAAGTGGGAGATTGTTGGGTGTGGAGCCTAATTATCTTCTTTATTGAGAGGTATCACTGCATTAGACCCTAGTTCGTAATTTGGTGGCAACACTGCCTGTAATATTTGTGCTGCAAGGGGGGTCTAGGGGGGGCGGCAACGATCTTTAGGAGCCCCCCGGTGGGGGATCGGGGGCAGTGCCCCCAAAGGTAAAAATAGATGTAAAATTGCCTTGTAAAATGTTGTAATTTCATAGTCAATCTAGGTTGTTCATTAGGGGAAGATCTAACGGTAGAAGTTATGTTTAATTTAGGTTTTTTTTCCCTAGAAGGAAACCCCTTGCTATATATGAGGGAATTGTATTGCGTCTATGAAGATATGTATTCTGAGAGAGGAAGAGAGAGGAGATTGAGAGCGAAGAGGGAATTACAATGGATCTGTTGTAGGTTGTATCTCTTCATTTTGTTGGATAATATAAAAGGAAGGACTGACTATTTCTCCTTGGACGTAGCCCAAATTGGGTGAACCACGTATATCTATGTCTCTCTTTTTTTATGCGTTTATGTTTCTGCGATATATTTTATGTGCTTCATTGCTCTGTAATATATAATTTTCTAACATCAGCACCTTCAAAAATAATCTTGGGAAACGATTTCTATAAGCATGACTCCCACTCTAAAGTCTTTTGCATTATATGATTTGAAAAATAGTGCAGTATTTCCAACATCGACCAATCCAATGCAAGCATAATAATATTGTCAAAGGGGATGGTTATTAGATGGAATTTTCTAAGTATTTGGACCTGTCATGTGGTTTGTTTTTGGTCCTAAGAAGGAGTTATGGTTTCATGTCTAAAGAACTTAGTGCACAACACTTTCTTTGATGATTTAAAGGCTGGTACTATTGATAAACTAGTGTAGAAAGTTTCCAAAGTCCATTCTGCCTTTCTTTTTGCTCTGAGGCAGTATTTTTGAAGAACATACTCGAAAACTTTTTGGTACGCTGTCCTAGTTGACAATTCGCAGAAGTATAGACCCTCTCTGAAGAATCATTCCATGCATCATCTTGAAATCCTTTTGTGAACAGACCTAATAATCAATTTGAGTCTTGGATGAAATTTTAAAGATATGATTACGGACTGCTTCAAGTTCACATATGTAACACTTTTTTATTATATATCTTTCACACTAAGGAGAGCATGATGCATTCAACATCAAAGAGCATAGACTATCACCCTTAATATAACATATGAAAATGATGGTATCATGAGATTGGAACACATGACACAAAGGTTATTGCTTATAACTTATGTTTAAATGATGTTGGTCAATTTATTTCAAGGGCGCAACTCATTCAACCATGCTTTCCCTACAAAGTGTTCTCTTAACAGTATTCTTGCAATATTTAACAAAGTGTTCTCAGAATAATATTTCGATAATATTAAAAAATAATTTGAAGAGTATTTGTAGAAATGTTTATGGAGCAACCCAAATAAGTCATATGGAGTGCTATACCGAGGACTCTTTGACAGTCAGTTGAAGACCATATTTTTTCAATACCTTAAAAAACGATAAATATGGATTGGAAGGGTACAAGACATTTGTAATCCCCTTGCCATTGATGTCAAAGTGGGAGGGAATCAGGGGAAGGAAGACACTTCTCAGGACAAAAGGGGGAGGATCAGTGTTTTGCCATCAATACCAAAGGGGGAGATTGTTGGAAATATTGTCATTGATGGAAAATGTGCAGCAAACAAAGGAGCAACACAAGGAGTAGCAAGGGATGCAGGAGCAACAACAAGCAAAGGAGCAACACAAGGAGTAGCAAGGAATGCATGAGCAACAACAGGAAATGAGAAACAACAAACATGCATGGTTGTGATCAATTCTAAATAAGCATAGGTAGACATATGTTGTTATAGCTGCAAATCAAAAAACAAAGGAGCAGCAAGCACAAAGAACAAAAACACAAGGAGCACCAAGCAGTAAGAGAAGGAAAAGGAACAGAAGAAGGAGGAAGAGTTGTGATACATTAAAATTTTTTGATAATGCTGCAGAAGTTAGTATATTAAATAATCTATTGTTATTTAAAATTGTTCATTACGCTTAATTGTTGTGATGCAAAGGCAAGACTCCAAGGCAAAGGCAAAGATTGTTGTGATGCATTAATGAGAAAGAGATTGGTATCTGGTGTTGGCATTAGGTTGATTAATTTAATGATTACATGTGGTTGAAATGAATATTGGATGAGTTATTTATTTTTGTTCTAATATTCAAGATATGAAGAGTTTGGAAATGAATGAGTGGAAGGAAAAGAGTCAAGCATATTCACTTCATATTCCTATGCGGGATATGAACAACCAAAAAACTCTCTATAAAATATGTGAATGTGGAAGGCATAAGAGAGGTTAGAAAGTGGATGAATGTGGGGGAGCTGATTGAACTATTATGCATTAGTTACCTGGCACTTATGAAGTTGATGTGAAGCAGATTTGAAGGGAAGAAGATGTAGAAATGAAGATGGAGATATGTAAAGTTTATGACCAGGTAAACCAGTACATTGTTATTTCATGTTTTCATAAGGGGATGATAATCTCCTTTCAATTTGAAGCTTGAAAAATATCCATTTGGAGCTGGTTGAGGTAGGAGCCTCCTATGGGTTGTAGCATACAAAAAACATATGGGAGTTGGAGCTTCCGTGCATGTTGTAGCTTGCAGAAAATGGAGGTAGTAGCCTCCTGTAGGTTGGGGCCTACAAAAAATCAGATGTAATAAGGAGTAGGATCTTGCCTTTGAATCACAACAATAATAAAATCGTGGTTTTCTCCCTTTATGGGTTTCCGCATATATCCGGTGTCAATGTGTGTTGTTATTATGTGTTTATGTATCTGATTTGGTTTGCTTATTACTTGCTTATCACATATTCATATGCTGGTTATTATTTGTTAAGTTGCTCATGTTATGTATCAGATAATGATATTAATGAAAAGAAAATTAATGTCCATGTATATACTAAACTGATTCACCCCCCCCTCTCATTTTAGTCAATTTTTCAACACGTCCTTGGTAGATTTGGAATTAAGATGGATATAGGCTGGTTAAATTTTTAATGGATCGAGGTGGGTTAAATGTTTAAATAGCATGATTTTGATTTGGACTCAACTATGGATAGAACACAATTAGAGAATATATTTAGATTCTAGCATTTAAAGTCACATGTTAATATCTAATTTAATATTTATTTAAAATTTTATGATGATATAAATTTTCTATCATTGTTCATTTTATTTTTTAACCGGAATACAAGTATTACATAAATTCCCCAAAGTGGCCATTACAACATTTCTTCTAAGACTTGAGCCAACACAATTTGGGAAGAATTGTTTTCACCAAACCACCCAAATTAAAAAACAAGACAATGGGTGGGCTTTGTTCCATTAATGTGTGCACTATTCTCAAAATTATTTCAATATGGTCTCTTTGGGTGCAAACACATGTTCCACCACTACCTCAAGGTGTCAGGGAAGCAATTTGTTCACCAAACCACTTTTTGAGCTAAGAGCCTTTGACATTTAAATAAACAGGACATGGAGTGGGCTTTGATCCACTTACGTGTGCACGATTCAAGAAAGCACAAGTTCAACCACTACATCAAGGTATTGGTTAAATATTTTTAGTGTTCTTCATTTATATTTATTTTTCCTAATAAGTAAGTATTATCATTAGAGAACAAAATTTCATTCTGCTGAAACATGTCGTGCATGTAGTCATTTGATAATAACAAGCTTAAATTTTTTTTTGTTGATTTATCCTGTTGGTTACAAATTCATATTTGTAATTTCCCATAGAAATGTCATAATAAACATAGCATAAATAGATATACGTTTAAAAGGTCTTCTATAAAGTTGCACCATAAATAGATAATTTCAAATATGTGAAGCAACCACCTGGGCAATTTAGATTTTGGGCATAATATATATCAGTGTCGAAGATCACAAAAGAAAAAAGAATTGTTGGTGCATATTCTTCTTCATTCAGAGTTTTCATCCTTAATAAAATGTCTATCTAGACCTCAAAGGTCGCTTCCTACCTATGTTTGGTTATTTCCTATGTCCCATGAGCTAGCAGAATAATCCCTTTAGAGAGGTCATCTACATTTGTGTTCAATTCCTTTTAGATATGAGAAATAGAAAAAGATGAGATTGTTGATTTTAGACAAGTGACCTCATTTAACAAAGGTTGTAATCTGATGTTATAACATCTATTCACTCCTTTGGTCCAATTGATAATGAGCTGAGAGTCCCCATAAATATGAATGGACATCATGTTTTTTTCCAATGTAAAAATCAATAATAGTTTAAGTGCCATGAGCTATGTGTAACTGTTTAACCCTTCTTCCAACCCCATTTTCATTCTAAAAGAGTGGGTTTTTTTATGTAAAGGGTTGCACCACCAACACATCTTTCGTCTCCTTGAGAGGCTCTGTAAAAAACCCCAAGGCTTGTTCCTATTGATTTGGGGTTGGTGAGCAATTCTGGGGTGAGAAGCTATGGTTGCCTTGGGCAGTAGGTATAGAATTGCAATAGATTGTGTAGTTGTGGTTTTAGGAGGAATCAATTCATTGAAAATTACTTTGTTCCTTGCTAGCCATATGTCCCAACTAGATAGGAGGGGGAGTGCAATGTAACGTCTTATTGTTTCGTTGGAGACCCACACTTGTCAAGTATCCAACGAATTTAATCCTTCCCATTTGCATTATTGACCCAAATTTGAAGAAAAGGAAGTCCAGAGGGTCTTTTAGTAGGAACTTGAATCCATTGATGACTAATTGATTCCTCCACGACTTTGCATAGGCTACACCAACTTGGCCCTTTTTTTCTGTCTTTTGCTTAGAAAATTCCAAGTTGGTATTTTGTTTTCTAGGGCATACCACAAGAAAAATTTGGAATTGGTTGGGAATTTGAGTTTCCATAGGTGGCGACACCATGCCTCCAGTGGGATAGGGATGTGATCAGAAATGAGAGATAAGTAGTCCTTGTTTGGAGTGTACTGAACTGATGGGCCTCTAAAGTAGACATAAATTAAGGTCCATGCCTCTAAATTAAAGATAAATTAAGGCATATGACCATCCTTCAGCACATTAAACCTCTCTTCTTGCATTAGATAATGTATTTTGAACTTTAATATATTCATTAGGAAGGTTTATGAATAATTGCATATTTGTGCCTAATATTATTTATTTTTGTGGAAGATTATGAGAATATTGGGTAGATTAAGAAGATTTGGAGGAGGAAATAATTTAGGGACTTACTCCCTACTACAGGAGGTTCAATAATAAATAATAAACCAATAAGATATTATGGAATTATGGCACAGATTGTGGAACTCCAATGATTGAGAAAATCTAGGAATGTGTTCCCTACCATTTAATGCAGATTCCTAGTATTGGGGACCAGATCCAATAATAAAGGGATTTTGGTGGGGAAAGCTTCCTCCATTCATGGGGAATGATTCCTAATCATTTGTTATAAGTACCAAGTCCAACTTTCCTCTAGGGGGGATTTTCATTAGTATCCTTGTGGAGAGAACGCGTATTTCTACAGCTCCAGTGTATTTTCTTGCAGGGATGTAATTGTATTGATGAAAATTATGAAGATTGGTATCATCTTCAGCTTCTAAATATTATTCTCCTCCATAGGTCTCTGATTTTCCTTGGGCTTGGTCATCCCAAGAGCTTCAGAGCTCTTTTGTATAATTTTATTTCCTTCTTTTCACTTCTCATTCACATGCATCTTTTGCTTTTATTTCCTTCTACTTCTGCATTTAGTATTAATGATTTCTTGTTGTAGGATTGAGTTAAATGGTTAATGTAAGTTCTTTTGCATGATCACAAGCATCATTTCATCCTTGTAAAAGATTTGGAAGGTCATAGTAATCATTGAGCTACTTGGATTAGCTTTCTTATTCCCAAATCTAGATTTCTGGAACTCCTTTGTGGCAAAGAACAATACATTTCTATTGTTTTTTAGAGAATGCTAACGAGATTCAATCGAGTTGGTTCTACTTTCATTAGATCACAAAAAAGTTCTAGTTCATAAACAAAAATTACCCCATTGCAATTGCACTTGATTAGGTTAGGTAATTTTTAGATTTACGAGCTCACTAGTTCTCGAATTTCTGGATTTTCGACTAGTAATGTTTTTCTAAATTTTAGCATGGGTTAACAAAGGTATTTTTGAGTGATTCCACTTGGAATGGGGACCTAAGACATCCTAGTCAATAAAAACATTTGTCCCATCCAATTTGGATTTGATTTGCTTGGTCATTTGATGAATTCTAATTTTTTAAAGTAAATATGTAACATCCTGTACTAAATCAGGGGATCGTGTACGAAATCCTGTAGCATCCTGTTTTGAGCCCGAATTGAGAAAAATCATCATTGAAGCTGGGATTAGGCCTCTACTTGACCTCCATGACATCAAGACCATTTTAACCCTCTTGGTCCATAGTTGTTTCCCCTGCCAAAGATCAAGGAAAGATTAGCAATTTCATTTATAAAGCAAAAAGATTTAAAAAAATGCGTTCTTTTATATTTACACATGCACACAGCAGTTAGTACTCTCTAGATCAGATTTCATGCTTAGTTAGTTTAAATCATCACATGTGATAAATAGGGTCAAGCTAGGTTTTTTTTACATTTAGTTCATGATCTTTATGCAATTAGAATATGTCTCTTTGCTTGTACTTTATTTCTTGCAATAGGTTAAGGTTCCATTTCGAAGATTTCATTTTCTACAATTAGTTTAGGATTTGACTTCAGTACATGCACTCCTCCATTAAATCATGACAGCAAAGGAAGGGCACATTGTATGATGCACATATAGTGTCGATACCTCTTAAGTTTGTCCTAACTGCAGGTTGATAATTAAAGTCGGTAGCCTTGGGAGTTGCAGCATTCTTGTTGCAATACTGAGGCTCATCACTTTTTGGTGCCATCGCCGAGGAGGTGTCAAAGTATGTATTGTTTTCTTCCCTAGTTGATTCATTTTGTTTTTTTACTTCATGCAAAAAAAAAAAATATATTTGCATTAGGCATATTTCATTTTCAAAAATGGAAGAGTGCATTGCATTAGTGTTTTCATTCAATCATAAAAATAGACAAAAAAATATCCAACACCAACCCACCCCCCCATTTGATCACGTGGTACAGTAAGAGCCACATCACCATCCACTTTTGCAGGTACAAGAAGAAGAGATGGCAAAGAATGTAGAAGAAATGGATGGAGATGATGACAATGAGGAAGATCATCTTGGATTTCCCATTCAAGATATCGATGGTAGCGTGCACATGAAGAACATCCCTCCATCTTTTCTTCCAAAATTTCATGGTCTAAGGTCAGAGGATCCAGAAACCTTTCTCTTTGAATTTGAAAGTTCTTGTAGATCTTATGGTTACTTATTAAAAACTCAAAGATTGAGATTGTTTCTAGCAACATTGAAGGATAAAGCTCTTAAATGGTTCATGAGTTTGAGGACTAATTCAATAAGATCATGGAATGATATGAAAAATATATTTCTAGAAAACTATAAAGAGTGTGATCTTAAGGAAGAAATCTTTAGAATGCGTCAAAGAAAATATGAGAGCCTTGAGGATCTAATAGAGAGGTTCATATATAATGTTAAGAGGGAAAAACTACATCATTTAGGATCTGACACACTAAAAGCCCTCTTACTTAGAACAATTAGGGATGAGTGGACTGATCTCCTTGATCTCATGATTAGAGGTGATGTATACCAACTATCATTTGAAGAAATATGTGAAACATGAAAACACATATCAAGAGGAAGGGTAAGAGTAAGTCAAACAGCATCAAGATCGGTAAGTCAAGCTAAACTTGGAAATTTGCTTGATAACTTAAAAAAATAAATTCTTAGCAATCTAACCAAACAAGTAGAAATGTTAAGAATACAAAATGAGCAAAATGAATATGTTGATATTCATGTTGTCAATGCAGAATCACATGATGTTAAATGTTGCTCCTCATTACCAAGGTTGAAGGAAGTTCACCAAGAGGAAAATGGAGCAATTCAATTGCCAATGAAACTATGTTATGTAGCACCAAGAGGACCATGGTAACCTGTCAACCTAGTATGATGCAAGACCCTAATTCGCAATTTCAGGGTTATGCATATCCACCTCAAAGTAATTGGAACACACCCTTTCCTTGGCAGCATTGGCCATCTCAACCCCAAAACCAATCTTGGCAACAAGGTTGGCAAGGAACTTATGGGATCAATCCACAATATTCTTAGTATTTTCCTCAATATCCTCCACACCCAACTCCATGTTATCCTTACCATTCACCTCCACCACAACCACAACCCCAACCATATCCATCTCAAATATACACTCCCACTCAACTACTTGTACCACCATTTTCAAAGCCACACATTAAAGTAGCTCAACCCACTTACAATGCTGAGGTACAACACTTCCAAATATCTCCTCTTGAGATCAATGGTATTCACCATAGCTCAGGAAGAGTATTGCAAAAAAGAGATTATATTGATATCATTGAAGGACCACATCCAGAAGAAGAAGATTCAAATGAGAAGACCACAAAATCATGAGTTGCACTTGATGAAGAACAAACATCAAAATCAGAGATCGAGAGAGATCCCTCATGGTTACCATCAAATCCTCCATATATTCAAGAGAACAATCAACAAAAAGAGGAAGATTTGAAGGTCATGGTAGAAGAAGACATGAAGAATGATCCACATAAGCAAGAAAACCAAGGACGTCAAAGTTATATTGAGGTTTGGTTCCAGAAAATCAACAAGATGGAGCATCACTCTTTTCTTCAACTATGCTTGATTCTTTCAAAGTCAAATCATTTGGTCTCTGAAATCCAAGTACATGTCAAAGCATACATTTCAAGCCTACACATCATTTTGTTTCTCATCTTGATGTGCAAATGGCTCCATTGGAAGTATTCTTATACTTGAAAGTGATTTTTTTTTTTCAAGTAGGGTAGGGCAAGAAAAAAAATGAAAAATAAAATAAAAGAAAAAAATCTCAGGTGAAAACCTCCTTGGAGGAGCCCCAGATTGGCTCATTGATTGAAAACTGCCATGAGGCGATCAATGGGTTGGAAAAAAGAGAAAAAAAAAATCCTTGGTGAAAACCTCATTGAGGCGACTAGTGGGCCTAGAAGGAAAAAGGGAAATAAAAATAAAATTCCTTTCTCCATGTATCTCTATGATGAATGTAGATGCTCTCCAACATCTATAAGGAACAAAGCACCAAAGAAAATAAAAAATAGGTCAAACATAGTCAAAAGAAGTCAAATTTTGATTTTCTCCTCCTTTGCTCAAATGCTCCAACAAGGCTAAGGCCATGCCAATCCATCACACTCATCTATTTCCAGCATCCACCCATCATTCTCAAGCTTCTACCATTCAGTTTGCTTGCTGTCCTAAAAAACTACACGACACTTTATTTTACTCCAGGAAATGAAAATACATAGAACATAAATTTGCTTTTGCCATAAATTGAAAATAACTCATCCATTTGCCACGTTGTTTCAGGGGGAGATGCATATGCATAATGGTAACATGCTCAAGGAATTCAGCAAATTCCAGTGCACAGTTTTCGAGAAATAAGCCTCCATCACCTACAACCATTTTTGCATTTTATCAATATCCGTGCATCCATTTAAAAGGTTGTTTCATGGGGAGATGCATATGGATGATGGTAACATGCTCAAGATATTTAAGCAAATTCCAGTGCACGGTTTCCAAGAAATTGACCTCCATCACCTTTATCCATTTTTAGTTTTTCTCAAGATCCATGCATCCCTTCACCAAAATATTTTTATGGGGATGTGCATAATGATGGTGGAAACATGCTTACAAAGTTTCAAGTCGATCCATTCTACCGTTTGGGAGATATGAACAAAACAACTCTGCTACAAGAGGTTGTCCTAAATTTTGAAAATATTGTTTGCATGTCAACAGGAGGAGGATCAGAGCAACAAGATATGATCAAAGGGGACATATACAGTTCATGTTTTCATTTCTCCATTCCACATCCTTCATCATTCCATCATTCCCTCCATTTTTCTACTCATTTAGCTCAGCTTGCAAGGGTTCTGTGTTTTCTACAAGATTCCCTGTAAACCTACAAGATTCCTTGAAAACCTACAAGATGATCTTGTAGGAATTACAATGGTTGGGAATCCCAAAAAAAGTAACCCTAGAGCAAGGGGATGACCTGCTTATGTCAAAAAAAAAAATGTCTACCTCACCACCTCATCATCATACCTCTCTCCACCATGATCACCCCTGCATTCATCCAATAAAGTCAATTTCAAAAAACTTACAGCTTTCAAAAAAAAAAAACAGACAAAAGAAGATGAAGACAGAGAACAAGGGGACAACACCTGAAAGCTATACCTCTCATTCACTAATCCCTATACCCCTTCTCTACCCATTCCAATCATCCTCATGCTCCAAAAGTGAAGAAATGATTAAAAATATTTGAGGGAGAGGCAACTACAGGACATCCTGTAGGAAATCCTGTAGCAGCCTGTCCCACAAAACAAAAAATCACAGGTTGTAGTCAACTTCAGCATGGAGATCCAGAGGTCAAAGAAGCTCCTCCAGAGCTTAGCAGCAACATTAGGATCATCAACATCACCATCGAGTACCTACACATCATGGAAAAACATCAGAGGAAAAAAAGAGAAAAACACATGCAACAAATACAAGCAAGGACTACACTCTCCAACAAACAACATCTACAAGAAGACCGAGAAGAAGCTACAAGAGGAAATATGATGGAGAAATGGGTCAGATATTCTTTAGGAAGGCTGATATAGGCCCCTCAACACCTGCACATCAACATCAACTCAACAACAGCATGCATGTCTCTCCAACAACCATCAGGTAGGTACAAGCATGAAATATTCTTGACTTATAGTTATAAATGTTTTGTCAATGCATGAGAGATGAGGTTTTATAAGCTAAGGATGTGTCAGCAGTCTCAGCCGCCTTCAACTAGTTAATTGTAGTTCACTCCTTCACTCATGCAATGTTGAAAAGTCAAATTATGAAGGGTGATGATTTCAAGGAATGAGAACAGTAGTTAAAAGAAGAAACTTTTGCAAAGGCCAAGTCACTACAACACTCCAAGCCTTCCATCCACTTCATATTCACTATCTATTCATCATTCATCCATCCCATTTCATACTTGAAAAAACAAACAAACAAAGCATCCTCTCCGTTTTCACAAACCTACACTACTCTCTTTGAGCCCTAGCATCATCATCCAATCCCTCTTCATGATTTCTCATCACTCCCATATAGTTAGAAGGCCCTAAAAGAGGAGGAATGACTACTACAGGAAGGAAAAATGTTGCTACAAGAAGGAAGAAATGAACAAATTATGTTAAACCCCAAGATGGCAGAGCTTAAGAGAGACCTAATCAAAACAAAGAACTCCAAGGCCATTAGGCATTCATCTAGGACATAAGGAGACAAGAAGAAGACAATGAAAGGAAATGAGGCATTCACCATCAAAACAAAACTCAAACTGCAGTGATGAAAAGATGCTTTCCAAGAGGTCTCCAATCTCATTCTAGCTTTTGTCCAAGGCCTAAGATTGGGAAAAAGTCATGGGAGTCAAGTTGAGGACCTGTCCTAGGCTCAGAATATCATTTATGCTCAAAAAGGGTTTCCTGTAGTTTTAACAAGGATCTTGTAGGTTTCAAGTAGTTTTTACAGGAATTACTATAGGATGTCCTAGTTCTCATCTAAATGCATTTTGAAGGTGTTAGAGGTGTCAAAATGGTGGAACAAGGCAGCAAAAAATTGACAAGGATATGGAAGACCTTGCTAAACTGGACCAAAAAAAAAAAAATTCAACTTGAATAAGGGCAAGAAAGCAAGCTAATGGTCTAAAAAAACAATGATTTTTTTTGCACAAAGATGTTCTTGGGATTGTCCTTGCAGAACTTACAACCAAGATTCTTAATGCACAAGAGAGAGGCCTCCAAGGCCATGAATGAGGGCACAATGAGGTCACTAAGTTGCTCAGAGGATGAACAACACTTTTAGCAGGTGGGTGTGATGGGACTCCAAATTAAATATAAATTAAGGCCCATGCCTCTAAATTAAACATAAACTAAGGCCTATGACCATCCTTCAGCACATTAAAACTCTCTTCTTGCATTAGATAATGTATTTTTAACTTTAATATATTCATTAGGAAGGTTTATGAATAATTGCATATTTGTACCTAATTTTATTTATTTTGGTGGAATATTATGAGAATATTGGGCAAATTATGAAGATTTGGAGGAGGAGATAATTGAGGGATTTGGTCCCTACTATAGGAGGATCAATAATAAATAATAAATCAACAATTTATTATGGAATTATGGCACAGATTGTGGAACTCCAATGATTGAGAAAATCTCGGAATATGTTCCCTGCCATTTAATGCAGATTCCTGATGGGACCAAGTCCACTAATCAAGGTATTTGGGTGGGGAAAGCTTCCTCCATTCATGGGGAATGATTCCTAATAATTTTGTATAAGTACCAAGTCGACTTTGCCTCTAGGGGAGATTTTCATTAGTGTTCTTGTGGAGATAACTCGTATTTCTGCAACTCTAGTGTATTTTCTTGGAGGGATGTAATTGTATTGATGAAAATAATGAAGATTGGTGCCATGTTCAGCTTTTAAATCTTGTTATCCTCCATAGGTCTCTGAGTTTCCTTGGGCTTGGCCATCCCAGGAGCCTTAGAGTCCTTTTGTATAATTTTCTTTCCTTCTTTTCACTTCTTATTCACATGCATCTCTTGTTTTTATTTCCTTCCACTTTTGCATTTAGTATTAATGATTTCTTGTTGTAGGATTGAGTTAAATGGTTAATGTAAGTTCTTTTGCATGATCACAAGCATCATTTAATCCTTGGAAAATCTTTAGAAGGTCATAGTAATCATTGAGCTACTTGGATTAGCTTTCTTATTCCCAAATCTAGATTTCTAGAACTCCTTTATGGCAAAGAACAATAAATTTCTGCTATTTTTTATAGCATGCTAACGAGCTTCAATCAAGTTGGTTCCACTTGAATTAGATCAAAAAAACATTCTAGTTCATAAAAAAAATTACCCCACCGCATTTGCACTTGATTAGGTTAGGCATTTTTTAGATTTACTAGCTCACTGGTTCTTGAATTTCTGGATTTTCGATTAGTAATGTTTTTCTATTTTTTAGCATGGGTTAACAGAGGTATTTTTGAGTGATTCCACTTGGAATGGGGACCTAAGACATCCTAGTCAATAACAAAATTTGTCCCATCTAATTTGGATTCGATTTTGTTGGTCATTTGATGAATTATAATTTCGTATAGTAAATCTATAACATCGTGTAGTAAATCAGGGGATCCTGTAGGAAATCTTGTCGAAGCCTGTAGGAAATCCTGTAGCATCTTGTAGGAAATCCTATTTTGAGCCAAAATTGAGAAAAAACATCAATGAAGCTGTGATTAGGCCTCTACCTGACCTCCATGCCATCAAGACCATTTTAACCCTCTTGCTCCACACTTGTCTCCCCTGCCAAATATAAAGGAAAAATTAACATTTGCATTTATAAAGAAAAAAGATTTAAAAAATGAGTTCTTTTATATTTACACATGCACATAGCAGTTAGTAATCTCTAGATCAGATTTTAGCTCAATTAGTTTAAGTCATCACATGTGATAAATAGGGTTAAGCTAGGTTTCTTTTACATTTATTTCATGATCTTTATACAATTAGAATAGGTCTGTTTCCTTGTACTTTATTTCTTGCAATAGGTTAAGGTTCCATTTCGAACATTTCATTTTATGCAATTAGTTTAGGATTTGACTTCAGTACATGCACTATATTACATCATGACAGCAAAGGAAGGACACATTGTATGCTGCACATATAGTACTGATACCTCTTAAGTTTGTATGAACCTCGGGTTGATAATTAAAGTCAGTAGGCTTGGGAGTTGCAACATTCTTGTTGCAATACTGAGGCTCATCATGAACCGAGGTGGACATGGTCCATAATATCTTTCCAAGTTCCTCAATGGTGCGAATAAGTGCTTCTCGTAAGGCTCAAATAAAGGACAACCATGTTCTTCTGAAATGCCTTGGTAAGTTCAGTTGGCTACTTGAATACAACTTTGGATTCCTGAGAGGGTTCGGTTAAGGAGTTGTTGCCTGGTTGAGAGTATAAATCCCCATTGAGTAAAGAGTAAGTATCATAGCTTTCCTAAGGTGATGACCTCCATTACTTCCCACCCACAGGTCAATACCCACTCTAAGGCTAGATTCATCCCCAAATTTCCATGTGATACCATTTTCAATGAGGCTAAAGGAATTGACAATAACCCTCCATATGATGGAGGGAGTTAATCTATTTTTGTTAGGGATTCAAATCTAGTCCTCAATGGATATATAAGAAATATATTTCCAGTATATCATTGTGGTCCATAAATTTTTCAAAGATATCATCCTCCAACCTACTTTAGCTGGCACTGGTTGTGAGAAATAAGTCGGTCTTTTAAGTCCCCACCCTTCTCATGCTTTGGGAATTCCAATTTTAGACCATTTGACCCAAGGGAAGGTAAAATTTTCTAATGTGCCAACCTAGAGTAAATTGTATGATAGTTTTCGTATTTTGGTGAGGGTGTCTTTTGGGATCGAAGAGAGTGACATCGAGTAAACAAGGATGGCCTAGAGGACTTATTTGATTAGGACTAATCATCCCGCCCTTAGGAACCATCGTGTGCTCCATGATTTGAGGCTCTTTTCCATTTTTTCTAAGAGCCATTTAGAATTTGCACTAGTATATGAATTGGGTTTTAGGAGGAACCCAAGATATTTGAAACTATTCTCCAGATTGGATTGATTATAAGGAAATAAATGCAAATATAATATGAGCTTACCTTTAAAATTACCAATGGGGGTGATGGTTGATTTTGTTATGTTGATTTTCATACTTGTGGTCACTTCAAAAAGTGAAAGAGCTTTCTTTATTGAGTGTGTATCATTCCAGGAGTCATTGTTGAAGATAAAGACATCATCAACAAAAATGAGGTGGATTATGCGAAGAGTAGCTACCACCCTTAGAATCATTATGCCATAAGTTTTGTGGATTTCCTCAAGGGCTCTGTTGAGGCCTTCTGCCACCAATATAAAGAGGAGGGTGGGTAGAGGGAAACCTTTTTTAAACCACATTCATCTCTAAAGAAAGAAGAAGTAGAGCCATTTATGAGGATTGTAAAGGATGTCGAGGAGATGTAGCTCATAATCCAATTGATAAAGTCTATTATGAAACCAATGTGGGTGAGAACAAGACAAATGTATATCCAATTGACATAGTCAAAAGCTTTGGAGAGATCAATTTTCAAGATGGCTCCTTTCAATCATCATTGTCTGAGATTGTGGAGGCCTTCCTCGGCCACACCAATGACCTCATGAATTTTCCTTCCTTCAAGAAAGGAAATTTGTTCCTCAAAGATAGATTTGGACAATATAGCTTTGAGCAAAAGAGTTATGGTTTTGGATATAATTTTGTAAATGCGATTATGGAGCTAGATAGGGTGGAAATCAATAAAAGAGGAGCGGTCACCACATCTGGGAATTTGAGAAAGAAATGTGGAGTTAAAGGAGGTAGGGATATGACCAATATATTTGGATTCTTCAATGACGTTTAAGAGATCATCACCGAATAGATCATAAAAAGTCCGAAAGAATTTCACTGTCCACCCATTTGGCCCAGGGCTCTTGTAATTTTGGAATCCACTTAAAACCTTCTTGATCTCTTCACAAATTATGGGTTCCATCAACATCTCATTGTCATCTTATGCCAAGAAGCTAGGGAAGAACATGGCCAATTTGACCACTTCGACTATAGAGGCCCTCTGGGTAAGAAGAGAATTCAAATGGTTGACCCCCATTGAAGCAAGATCTTTAAAGGAAAAGGTTGCATTCCCTTCTATGTACCTAATATTCCATAGGGCATTGCTCATATTCCTCCCTTTGGTGTGATTTTGAAAGAATTTAATGTTCTCGTCACTTGCTTCTAGCCAAATCGCTCGACTCTTATCTCTCCAAGTTGCCTCTATGTCAACTAAGTGTTTTTTCTTTGTCCCTTCCAATTGGGTTAGGAGTATCTTTTATTCCTCTGAGTTATAGCCTTTTGAATGGCCTTCTAATATTTCTTTTAGATCTACATCGATTTCACAGAGCTCCTAAGTGTCCCTTCTCCTTTTTTCCACCAACAATTTTATAGTGGCTTTCTTCATAACTTTGAGATTTTGAGAAAATTGTATCCCTGCAGACTTATCCAATAAAGGGTCAAAATATCTCCATGTTATTTTTACTAGCTTGGCGAAGCTCCCATCTGTAAGCCAGGTCAGGTTGATTTTGAATGAAATAAGAGGTTTCTTCCCTAAGTTTTTGATTTCCAAGAATATAAGGGATTGGTCCGAGCCTCTACCTTCTCCGGTTCATTGCCTTATAATAGGGATTTTTTTTACCAGGTTCTCATTCAATAGCATCTGATCAATTTATTTTGCAATTCATCCCTCCCCTATCCTTTTGTTTCCCTACGAAGGTTTGAGCTTAATAGGATCAATGTTGATGAGGTTGTTATTTTGAATAAAAAGGGAGAAATAATCTGAGTTTGGGTTTGCCTAAGCTCTAGGACCCCAAGTCTTTGTTTCGCCAATAGAGAAGTTAAAATTCCCACCAATGATAAGGTTGACCTCCACCATGCATGAATTTTGGGATAGATAGTCCATGAAGGGGATTTTGTTTTGGGGGGGTTTGTATATATTGAGGATAAGTGTTGAGTTATAAAAGGTGTCTTTTTAACTCGTAATCATCTTCACATTAATTGTCAACCCAGGGATGATTTTTTATTTCAAGAGTGTACTCAGTCTGAGGCGGTCACTTTCTCAAGAGTAATGTTTTGTAGTATAGTGCTTAAAATGCAAAATTAAATGAATGCTTGAAATAAAATCTACTTACAATTAAAAGAAACTTAACACTCTAAACTTAAATCATTCACTCAGAAAACTACAACAATTTATCAGTCAAGGATGCAGTAGTGATAACTCTTTCCTCTGTCAACTGATATAAATGAAATCAAACATAAACAAGATCCACAATCTGAGAACTTAGATAACTATAGTCAATGTTCTTTACAGTTGTTGATCTTTCAATCCACACTAAAGCAAATAACTGGAAATGGCAATTCAATGGAAAATTCTTACTAAAACACACTTGCTGCAATATCAATTAAAAGATGAAATCAAATCCTTGCAGAAAAGAACAGTGACTAAGTCTATTGAAAAACTAAACAGTAAAGCTTAACTTTAGTGGAAATGAATTGAACATCAAAGCTAATCTTACAGAAATGAAATATTAATGGAATTGAACAGTGATACTAAATTATTGAAGATGAACAACAACGCTAAATGGAAATGAACCGCAAAGCTAAATGAACAACAATACTAAATGGAAATGAACAACACTATGAAATTAATATGAAATGAGTAGCAATACTAAATAAGCAGCGACCTGTAATGCACAGAAGAATCTAAAGTGAACAACGAAACTTTATAACCAAAATGAACAACATAACAATTTAAGTTGTAATGAATAGGAATCTTTGTTATGCGGGAAGAAAATAGCAACACGATCCAATTGCGATTTCATGCACGAAACGATTTCAGGAAAATGTACAAGAACAGGAAGTTAGAAAGCAATGCAACTCAAAATCAATGAAAAGTAAATCAAACCATCACACGACTAGAACCATAAAATAATGGTACAGGTAGCAAGTGGATCCACCAGGTCCAGGCCCTTAGCCGCTAGTGAAGCACCGTCGAACTTACTCCAGTATCAAATAATGGAACAACAACTCTTTTATTTATTAATCATCAAACTGTGAAATCATTAAAACAAAAAAAGCCTCGAGAATTACAATGGCAATGCAACAGTACCGCTTTCCTCCTATCCTATCATATCATATCTCTAATAATCCCTAACTTAATTTCTCATAATCTATCCCATCATGAATCATGAATCCTCTTCTTTGATCTCTGTTTTCATTTAAATACAGAGAGAGCAGAGAGCAGTTACAACAGAGATGATTACAATATGATTCTCATTACAAAATTGGATTTCTCACAACAAATTGATAAACATGATACTATCTGGAATATCTCTTCATCAATCATTCAACAGGAACAGGTCGAATTTGGCATTACAGCTGAGATATTTTGGAAAACGGCCACAACATCGAATCTGAGAAAAACGTCTTCAAAGAACCTTCCGTTTCTCTTAGTATAGACCGAATTTGGGAAACGACTCATTACAAAAATAATTTGGTCTATTCTAGACAAAACCCATACAGATTCTTCTCCATTTCCCCAAAACGTCCAATGCAAAATTGTCACTTATTATTCCAACAAATTTTTGAGTTGGAATATTTAATGATGAGTTGGAGATCAAATATTCAATCTGGAAAATATCTTGGAGGCTAAAATGGTGAACAAATTTATTAATAAACCATAATTGGTAAAATCATGCATAATAATCAATTTATTAAAAATAAAGGAGAAGAAAAAATATTTATCCATAAGAGCATAAATAATTATAAGATGGAATTATATGATAAACCATGATAAATGACGTGATAAAGAATGGTAGAAATGGATGAAATAGGTGTTAAAAAGTGATAATAATAATGACATATTAACGGCCCAACAATAAGGAGGTTGTGATTTGGCTCCATCGATTTAAAATTCAGGCCAATCACTGAGTCTATCACCAAGAAGAATAGAGCATTGATAAACTAGATATTCCATCATGTCTCTTGTCCCCTAAGCATCCTCTTGGATTAGTGCAAATGAAATTCCAACCAGGTAAAGTCCTTTTCAGAATGTCGGAAATGAGGTCTTTGACTCCTAAAGTTTCTTGAAGAAGAGGAATGACTACTCCTTTTAGGTCAATGAGCCAACACAGAGCTTGTTGTTTGTGGGAGTTAGTTAGACCCTTGACCATTTGGGAACCCCTTTGGGGGAAGTCACTTCTCTTAGCTCCCCATCAATTGCAAGTTGTCATCCTGATCCCATATAGACCATAGTTTTGTTTTGAGCATGAACCGGTTTGGATTGATAACCTCCACCTGTTCTAGTTAAGATATCAGGGGGATTGTAGCTGATGCCTATGGAAGAGGGGAGGATTTGACTAGTGCAACTGAAAGAAATACTGGGGTTCAGATGAACCCAATTGAGAGGAGAACTCAACATATGTGAGGGGGGCTAGGAAAAATTCAAGATTTGGTGGAAAAGTAAGAGAACACACTCCATAGCTCATGATTGGATGAGAAGAGGAAGGACCAAGAGATGTTATAACCCCGGATAGTTCCCAACCAAAAACATAATTTCCAGAACAAGGAGATGATTAAGAAAAAGAAACCAAGGGTGAAAGGGATGGACAAGTACCCAAAAGCGATGTCTGGTGTCTAGAAAAGGTGAAAATTTCTTGGCATGTAGTAGAAACTGAAAGAAAATCTTGTTATTGTTGCAGGGATTGCTATGATGTTTATCCCAGTGGAGATGTCGAAGGGGTGACCAACGTTGATTCCATTGATTCAAACATTGATACATATTGTGAGATTGAATCTTCTGCCACACGGGTTTGATCCCCTTGTGGGCCTTGTTGGGATTTTTCTTAGTGCTCCCTGTCAATGAAGGGTAGTTTGCATTGACGAGCATTGTGACCATACCCATGACAATGCCTACACTTGAAGGGGACACCCTCATAGTCTAGAGTCTGCTTAATTTTTGTTCCTTTATATGTTATTTTAGTTTCCCCCATAAGCCCGCACGAACATCCAACAACACGATAAGCCTTGCTACCTTCCATTCATTGGTATACAAGAAGGTCAAATTTGCATCCATGGGATTGCCTAGGTTCGCGTCTATTACAGAGAGAGCATTTTTTGTCGAGAAGATCATTGATAGACCTTGCATGTGAATCCATACATGGATTTTTTTCATTGCTTATTTGTTAGGGTCAAATAGAAGGTTCCATCATTTGAGTAGAGTCGACATGCTAGGGTTTAGAAAGGGCTCAATATGCGTCACCGTTATCTGGAAAAGTTAAAGTAAATCATCCTTTAACCAATGCATGGGTTTTTGGCAGTTGTTTCATATGAGATCCCAATTCTTTCTTAACCCATTCCTCCAACGTGGCCTGACTGAAACATATTCCCCTTGCATGGTTGACCAGAGTGTGCTCAAGCATATGGAGCACTTGGTTGATTTAAATGTCTTCCTCGAGCACCATGGATTTATATCCTGGAAGATGCTTGATAGATGGATGGGATTTCCTTTTGAGAGAACCTATAAGCACTTGGAGTGAGGGGCGGCGGGGGGTGGGTGCGGAGGGGAAGTGGCATTGGGAGAGGGATTTAATGGGAGAGGATCAAACCCTTATCTGATACTGGAGGTGGGATAAGCAACAAAGATGACTTGGTCATTGGAAGTAGAGGTAAAGGAAAAAAAGGAGGAGTCGGCCAGGAGAAAGGGTTGCAAGAGGCGAAGAGATTTAATAAACCTAGGTGATGAGGGATCAACACTCCCCTAGTTAACATATGATGTAGATGAAAAAGGTAGGGTCTGTTGAAACCTGAAATCGAGAGAGGTGGGTGAGAGGGGAGGTTGTCAACAAGAAGGTGGAAAGAGGGAGAGGGCGATGGGGGGGGGGGGGGGTTGAAAAGTGATGTAGAGCCAATGGTAGGAAGCTCAATCTCTAATAAAGGTAAAAAAACCTCCAAGTTTAAAAACATTCAACATGGCAGTGTGCATGTGGATTCAAAGCATATTTATAAACTCAAATTGAAATAAAAGTTGCATCACACTATTTCTTTGGATCATTCATTAGCTCTCTTCACAAATCTTCAACCTTTTGACTTACTAAAAAAAATTGTTCACACATCATTGTAAAACATAGTTCAGAAAACCAACCAAATCTCTCTAACCAAGCCTTTTTCTCAGAAAATCGCTCACTATTCACATAATAGGCCTCATTCCATGCAAAAACGAGATAATGGAATCTTTAAATTCATCATCATTTCCCTAGAAACATAGCAATAAGTTCAGTTATGATTTTCTCAAGTAAAATTCCCTTTAAACGCACACACAATTATATCAAGAGTTCTAACCTTATATTTCAATGCTTGTTGGGCGTAATTATATGCAGTTGGGTGTTTTCACCTCTATGATTTGTAGGGATCAAATAAACTTCACACAGGGTTCAATCTGACACATTAAGTATTGATTTTTGGGCATCCAACACAAGCACCCCAAGGCTGAGATTTGATTATATTCTAAAACAATGCATAGATTCCTTCTGTTGCAATTTCGAACAATTGAACTATTCAATGAATCTATGTCAAGATTATTTGAGTCACACCAATTATAAACACACAATGGATTTACATTCAATGATCATCAATCAGATTTCACACACTCAACCCCTGCAACCTATAATCCCTAAAACACATAATATTTAACACATATGAAGTTAAAATTTAAATCATGTAATGACAGGGATAATTTCTGCAAAACCCACACATTGCTCTGCTATACACAGATGACTCTTTTTTATTAATGTGAAACCACAACAAATTACATCACTTTCGATCCAAATGAGTATGATCTAATTGACTAAGATAAGAAAAAAAAGCATCGTTATCCTAATATAAACACATATACAAAAATTAGCTCTCAACCCTTCAGATGATATAAAGCTCCACTTGACAATAAGGCCATTATTACACACAAAACTCACCACTCACTCAAACAACCTAGACTTTCTAGAAGTCAATAAAATAAAATAAATTTTTTAAAAGATGCACCTACATCAAAATGGCGATGCTTCTAGATTCAATGAAGAGGGGATATAGGGATGACTAAATAGAGAATCTCATAGGCAGTGTATCTTTCGAAAAGTACCAGATCGAGTGGTGGCTTGGATGATTGAGGATATGAGGAGCAATTCAAATGTGATTTTCAAAGAAGAAACCCAAATCTGGAAAGGAGTTGCACCTTCATACAAAGAAAAGAAAGAGGTAGATATAGTTTTACCATAAGGGCAGGCATGGAAGGGAATGATGAATTGACCACCATCGTGGTTGGAGATGCCCGAGGGAAGAACCAGTCCAACAACATTCTCCAACAGGGCTTCTGAGCCTGTTCATGTCACAAATTGACCATCCAAAACACTTCATTAGAGAGGAAAGTGCAACGTCGATGGATCGATTGTTTTTGAGCCACTAAGGAGGTTTTTTCTCGCCTCAGGGACTAGCTGGAGGTGAGGTGAAAGTGGATTTACCCTCTAGGGGTCCTCCGAGTAATCGGCTAGTGTTTCTTCCATAGTAAAAAAAGTTACCCTAAAATGCATGCAACACTCATCCCCGCCTTACCATTACGAGGGAGCTTAAACTTTTTTTTTGCAAATTTCTTCGATATTATACTATGTGGTAAAATTTGGTGAGTTCTTCATAGATCAAGAGGGTTAAACTTAACCGAGGCTTCCCTCAAAACGAGAACCAAAAAACGAGTGCATGTTAGGCAAAGGCTTTCATGGACCCACTAAAAAAACCACACTAAAACCTATTAAATCAAGTTAGTGGGTGCCATCTAAGGGCGTTGTTGCTAGCCCTCCACTCCTATTGTTATTCATTTATATAATAAACTCTTTATTGAATAAAGTCATAATGAATTTTTTATTAAATGAAAGTAGTGTTCCTCGTTAAAAATTCTATGGGAGAGTTCACTAGCTAAAATTATTGACGTGGTAAATATTAAAAAAAATTGCAAAACTCAGCGATTTTTTTCAGTAAGTAAAATGTTAAGTATAAGTTGAAATGTTTAATTTTTGATTGGTTAAGAATTCCTTTTCTACATTTAACTTCCATGTTGCCAATGATATTTTATTTAAAATTTATTACAAATTTATGTCTTATGTTTTGGCTTCATATAAATTATATTATTAGATCTGTTTATTTTGGAATAGGATTTTCAGAAATTTTCATTTAATATTAATTAAATTTTAGATAAATGGTAAATATTAATTTCCATGAAATATTCTAGAAATATTTTTAACAATTTTCACAAATCAATAAGTTAAAATCAATATCAAAGTAGTTAATTCATATTATTTAATTAAAATTGATTAAATAAATAAAAAGTCATAGGATTCTAACAAAATTATTTACAAATTAAAAAAATCTACATGATAAAGTGGGAATTAATCCTCAAAAGATTTTATTACATATTGATTTAAGTGCATATATTTTTAACTTATAATAATGATAATAATTTAATGATTTTGATGTCAAGAAGAACATTATACAACCATATAATTCCTTTAGTGTCCAACTTAGAATTGACATGTGTTCGTCTTAAAATAATAATAAAATATTCTTTAAATTAAAAAACCAAAATAACAAAAACGAATATACATATTCGATTAATTTAATTAAAAGTATTATTGCCAAAAAAGTAATAATTTAAAAATCGTTATATATAATTTAAAATCGTTTAAAAGGCAGTGCGTGAAAGAATACTAATATATAGACAACTTTAACGTAGTGAGTTTGAAAGCATAGATATATGTGTATTGATTGGCGAGAACCACACTGAATGCAAATTTATCATTAATCAATGTAACTCGTTGCTTCGATGCCAAACAATTCCAATATCAAATCAGGCATCAATGTCTCAATCAATGAACAGAGCACATTAAAACCATTCACTTGTATTCAAAATTATTTCTGGACCCACTTTTTCCATTAGATTGAGCTTTCATATTCATGGCAACAAAAGCACTCTGTTCACCTTTGTCAAATACTAACTAGCATACCTTCATAGTTTAACCAAGTAATTCGAACACAAAAAACAAAATCAGCCTCTGCCGTATGTCTTGCACATGGATCATTCCTGCAGTGGCAAGGCATTGGCGGGCATACTATTACAAACACCATGAGTCAGTTGAATGCATTAGGATGAGCGCGTTGAGAACATCTTCACTCTGTCTGCCAAACACACTAATGCATGCCTCCCTTGCTTGGTCTGATGCACGTCGTGCATTAATTGCCTCATTTTCATCCGCCATCGAACGCCGGAAACCTTTTAACCTCCGTGCTGCTATGCCCAGATTCTGTATGTCGCCGGGCACCGTGCTTTGAATAACCTCTATAAGCTTCTCCCAAGAGAAGCTATTTAACATTGTAGAGACGACGTATGCAGACCAAAAAGATGCGCGAATCCAGAGCTTCTCTTCTTCGGTTTTCAACACATGGGAACTCTGGATGATCTCCTCTGCCTCTGGAACAAACCTTGCAAATTCTGCATTTTCCCGATGACTCATTTCTGCACTTTCCCGATTATCCAATTCAACCAGCAATTCTTTTGCTTGGTCATCCAATTGCTCAAATTTTAAGGCAATCATAGGTTCCAGGAATTTCCTGAATGAGTGCTCCAGAACGCATCTCTTACACGTGCACTTGAAACTCCAGTTCTTACAGTGAGTTTGGCGCCGTAACAAGGGAACCAGAACATCAAAATAAGGAATAGTGATCTCTTCTCCACTCCCGATGGGCTTGGAGGCATGTATAAAAATGGCATTTCCCACTACCAGCCACCTCGAGTTCGGCAGGCAGGAATGGTTAATGAGGGAGGGCAGTAGCCAGAGTCCGATCCTTTGCAGACCGAGTCCGGCTTCATTTATTTTCGATTTTGAAACTAACGTCGCTACGCTTTCACCGAATGAGTTCAGTCTTACAATATCCCGAATACGGTTAACGTCCACCTGCAAAATTTCATTTTGTACTTCTGAGTCCGCAAGGATTCGATCGTCCGTCTTAAACAGATCTATGGCAGGGACATGAAGGCTGCTGGGTGTAGAGGAATTGAATAAACTATAAAGTTGACGGAGCAATCTCTGCGATTTCCTGGCAGCACAGACTACCGCGGCCACAAGATCTTCTTGAGACGCGGAACTCAATTTACACCTGTTGTCCACATGAAACATGGCGGTAGAGGCGCTCTCACAAGCCACTGCGACAGCGTTGCTTACCAGCAAGAGCTGCCCGGCCCCTATTTCTTGGGTGGCGTAGAGCCCTCGGCCGCGGCTGTCTTCGGTCATCTTGATTTCCACAGACCCCACGAAATCGGCCACTGTCGGAGGAGAAGATGCACGTCCGAGCAGGTAGTCGGAAATGTCATACTTGCCATCCAGGCTCTGGGCGTACAAAGTATTGGCCTGGTGAAGGGCGTCTTGTATTTCCTTATGCGCTGGGCTGGCCTCGGAAGCTTTCACCAATCATTTGCATGCCGCTGCATACTGCCTGAGCCCGATCAGAGCTCGCCCTTTCCTGTAGAGCGCTTTGAGATTGCTGGAATCGATCCCAAGGGCCTGGTCTGTATCCTTCAGCGCCAGCTCAAATTCCTTCATCTGAAGCCTTGTCTCCGCCCGGTTGGAATACGCTTGGAGGAGGCAAGTATTGATATTATTATTGTTGCCAGAGGACTTCTTGAGCTGAAGTAGAGCGGCGTCGATGCACTTCGTATAATTCTCGGTTGCTGCGTCCCACTTTTGTTCTCTGAAGCATCTGTTGCCCTCTTTTCTCAGGTCGTCCACATCCACATGAAGCTCCGTCCGTTTCCCCTTTTCAATAGCAAATTTCAAAACATTGGCGGGGTTGTCGACGCGTATGAGAAGGCCACCATCACTGGCAATCTTGAAATAGGGCTCCTTGACGGCCACCTTGTCACCTCTCGGGAAAAGCCTCTTGATGTCCTCCTGTGAGGTAGCAGCGTTGTATATTGCCAGCCTCACAGCGAGGCCGTTATCGTCCTCAAGCAAAGTCATGATACCGCTTATCCTGTATGCATCCGCACACAGCGTCCCATAAACAACACGGCCGAGGTGAACTTCCCCGATCTTCAACTCGTTGAAGGAAATGGGGTTCAGCTTTTCCGGTGGAACAGAACAAGCCGCGCCACCGCTGCCACTTGGGTCCAAGAAAGACGATCGTATCTCAAAATTGCATTTTGCTGCGATCTCCCTTCGCTGACGGGCTAAGTCATCGTGGATTTGGAGGAGGGCTCGCTTATCGAATCTCTGGGAGGCGTCATGGACGAGGAGGACTTGCTTCTTCAGTATCTCTAAGTTTTTCATTGAGCGATGCAAGTCACCCATCCTTCTCCACCAGTTCTCCTTACCGAATTCTTCTGCTCTTAACTACGACTTCAATACGTTTCTCTTATATTTTCTTGCATTGCACATTTCTTATGTGCCAAATTTATATTGAAATACTGGAGGCCTGGTATCACAAACCCTTCACACGAGTGATGTGTCGATACCTTCCTTCTTCCTTCTCTCACAAGAAAGCTAGTTCCATCCATCGTACTTTCAGACTTGAGATACTCCCCGTTTCTTTTTCTTTTTCAAAAGCGGCTCCTCACATCCATCATCGTCATACCTACCTTCCTTTTCTCAGGAGAAAGCCAGTTCCATACATCGTAATTTCAGACTTGAGATATTCCCAGTTTCTTTTTCTTTTTCAAAAGCGGTTCTTCACATCCATCATCGTGATACCTTCCTTTTCTCACAAGAAAGCTAGTTCCATACCTTGCTTCTCTCACAAGAAAGCTAGTTTCATCCATCGTACTTTCAGACTTGAGATACTCCCCGTTTCTTTTTCTTCTTCAAACCCAGTTCCTCACATCCATCATCGTGACAAGCTATTTTGGAAACGAAAGAGATTGTTGTAACGTTATTATTAGTAATTGGCGTGGGCCATAATATTTGACAATGATTGATGTATTTTTTTAAATGTTTTTCATATACATTAGTCAAGAGAGAAAAGGAAATGATTGATTATTTTCTTGGAAATACAGGGAAAAAATATATATATGTAAAAAACATAAAAAAGTAAAAAGATATAAAAAAAATAAAAACAAAAAAATTTAGAGAATTATTGGAAAATGGCCTGTTAATTTAAATGTTGCACATCATTATTAATTTGTTTAAACATAATTAGTAATTAATTATAATCTTTTGATAAAGTTGATTTGATGTTTTGCCGTTTTTTGTAATGATCGCGCTAATCTCACTTGCCGAGATGTTCCTTGCCCAAAACAACGGCTGGGGGAAAACTTCGGAACCCCAGCCCCCCACCGCACCTCTAACGTTTAACTAAGCGAGGGGAGGCCGAGGGGGAGGACGAGGAGAGGGTTGATTTAATAAAATCACCAATGTCGACGT